>JBBPBX010016030.1:17915-43025 GCA_038048925.1 Garcialebias charrua | reverse complement strand
TCCAAAGTTCAGGAGGACCTATGTTGAGTTTTCATGGCACCAGAAGTACGCTAGGCCAGTCGCGATAAACAATAAATCAATTAATCGCATAATAAATGAAAATTATCGATTTATCGGCTTGATCTTTTCGTCGTGTCTCTCTCTCTCTACTGAAGACACTGGAGGACAAAAGGCTCAACTCCGGTGTTCTTCACTGAACTCCCTTTCTCTTTTCTCTTTAAAATAAATTTTAACCGTCCAAAATCATGTTTTTGGATCGTTAAAAGCAGCTAAGCTGAGAAGCTACGCTACGAGCTAAGCTAACAGGCCGACCTTGGGGGGAAAAAAACTTCCATCTTTTTGAAGCTCAAAAAATTCAGTTGAAACCCGTGCCTTTGTCTAAAAAGTTTTTCTCTGAAAAAAGAAGCTGAGAACTTGTTTACTGATATTTTTACATTCAAAGCTTTGTGTGAAAAATGCTATGCTAAAGAGCTCAAACCACACCGAGCATCCACTATTTTGAGAACGGAAAAACAGGAAGGAGAGAGAGACAGCCCATGTCACGTCAAGGGGCCTCCCTCCCATGTTTCTTAAAGAGATACGCTGTTCGCTCCCTCACTATCCATCATTTGGTTCAAACAGTCTTATACTGCCATACAGTGGTCAAAAAAGGTACTACACACAAAACAAATTAAAAATGTATTATAAAATTTGACATTTCAAACAATATTATCATTAATCGCAATAATTTCTGAGACAATTAATCACCCAGCAAAATGTATTATCGTGACAGGCCTAACCAGAAGGCATTTGTTGACAAAGCCTGACTCTGTTTTAACAGGAAAACAACTTTTTTCAAGATGTGAACAACAGAAATTTTAAAGACATCGCGTCTCATTTTAGGGTCCTTTACTACCGTACTACAAATCCAGGACAAATGCAGTCCAGACTCCATGCTGTAACCCTCTCAAAGTCGAAGAAGCTCTTAATAAAGCCGAGGTAAGGAATCCACAAAACAAGAACCCAAATCAAACCTTATGACACACTGGAACATCTGTAAACATGCAGATGTGTTCAAACAGAAAGTGAACGCTCTGAGCAGACTCACTGTCATCCCTTCAGACCTGTTGGTTTAACAATGAGCTCTTCTGTAGTTCATTACTGTACTGTACACCAGCCGAGCTCTTTTGAAACCCAATATTTCTTGCAGCCACCCACCCACTTGGCAGCCCTTGACATGGGGGACCATGGCAACATTAACCAGTCTGACAACCTCGAAAACAAAAACAGCACACAAGGATGGACCACAAGGAGGAGTCCCTGTGGACTGAGGACAGTCTATAGATTTTTACTTCCACACGATTGTAATAATACTGTATTAGTAATAATCACTAACAAATTATAGCAAACATTCTGAGGACAAAGTGTGAACTATTGCAACATATAACGTAGTTGCATTGATCAATAGTGCCAGTGATTCTTGGATTATCTGGGCCAATCTTCAACCCTCAATAACATTAAGCTTCTTAAAGCCACTGAAAGTGACCCTCACCTCCAAGTGTCTGCTCTGCCACCCAGAGTTAAAAACTCCTCACCGACACACAATCTATCCATCTATCCATCATGCTGCATTTCTGGACTATACAACTATTTGTTTATTAACCGTTTGAATACATAGATGTAACATGCTACAACTAGGTCACTTCTTTCCTGTTAAACAACATTTTGACAATAATAATCGAAGCGTTAAACTTCTGATTGGCTACAGGTTCTACAGAAGTGTGCACTGGATGATTACACCGATTCCCCCAATTTTTAATTGTTTATTACCCAGTCAGACCATACATACATAAATCAACTAAAACTTTAGAATAAAAGACTATGAAGCAGTTTCTTATTAAAAACACAAGGGAAAATATTGTGCTTTTTTTGTTGTGCATGTGATCATCCATTCATAGAACAAGAATTTAAATAAAAAATAAATAAATAAAATAAAAGTTCTTGTAAAATGGCAGTGAGGTGTTGCAGAGCTCAAGGTCCCACATGTTGAGAAACACACTGCAGTGACTTCCACCTCAGCTCAGGCTCGTCTGCCTCCACTGACTGACAACATCCAACAACTTCTCCAACGAACGTGTCACTCACCAGTTTTTACACGACCCTTGTGTGTGTGTCATGAACATAACCTTCCATCATGACTGCTGCGAGCAGCTTCCGCTTCCTGGTCGAGCGGGAGCAGCCGAACAGCTCGTCCCACACGGGGAGGACCGACACCGGCTAGAGGGGGTCGCTGGTGTCCGCTGGGCTGTTCACGGCCCCACATGAGCTAAAGCGAACGTTAAACAACGTTACAATGAAGCAGCACACCTGTCCCCAGGCTGTCTGACAAATACCACCTTAGTGAATAAATAAAGTGTGTTAGGAGCCCCCTCGATGTTCCTGTGAGCTGCTCCACTGAAGGTGACCTTCAGTCCGCTGTCAGTTCCTGTCTGACACGCTGTTAAACTAGCAGGGTCGAGGCTTGATAAGCACCCGGCAGACGCGGTGTGTTCACCGAGGACAGTCGTGTGCTGTGCTCTCGACTCGTGCCGAGACAAAACAGATGCTTTTTAAACGCTGCTTCAATGTTTGAAACCTTGCGCTGTCAGGAGAACCAAGAGCGGCTACGTGCTAGTTAGCCAACTAGCCCCGGAGGCTAACGGTCTGAACGGAGCAGCTAACGTTAGCATGCTAACTAGCTTACATAACGGAGCTTCACACGCAAGAGGTTAACGCTGCACTATCCAACTTTTTTTAAACGAGACAGCGCCCCGGATGGAAATAGAAACGTGTTCAGCGACAGCATAGAAGTCCAGTTATTTTTGTTTTATTCATTGGGCCGTGTCCCGTCTGAATGAGAAGCTAACCAGCTTGTTAGCATGCTGACTGGCTAGGCTAGGCTAAAGTGTTTGGGTTAACCCGTCAGTGCTCCTAATGCCAGGACAAAGTCTATGACAACAGCTGTAACATATTTATACGATTCTGTGTAAAAATGCCAACGTGTTTACGAACAAATAGACACTGATGGAATTGCTTATTTTCGTGCTACAGCCTCATAACTTCAAGTGCGAGGAAGGTGGAGGCATACACCAAAGCATACCCCCTAATCATGTTACCAAACAGAGCCAAGAACACATGTAAAATATATTAAAGAATCCGTCCAGAGGACCTGACTTAACCTTGTTAGAGGAAAACAAATGGTTACCTACAGCATGCTCGAGTAACGCAATGCACCCAGAACATGGGGTAGATTAGCATCAGTTTGTCACGAGGAGGAGCAGGGACTTTGCAGCAGACTCACCACAGCCGCAGGAATCCTTCAGACGTGTCCTGCCGGTCTCTTTCCCGTCCTGGGCTCCATCCCCCGGTCCATCCGACAGCTCAACCGGATTACAGTCAGGCACTGACGCCGGGATGTCATCTGTTTTGCTCACCATGTTCGGCAGTCAGTGTTCCTACAGAAATCCTCCACGCAGCGTTGCTCCTGTGTGCGACTCTGACTTGGTGAAATGGGAAAGCAAAAATTAAAACAAACGTGCTTCTCGGGGTGAGTGGCTACATGTAAAGGGTACAGGCTTACAACAACAAGCACTGAGGAAGGACAGAGCAGTACATGGTGCTGAACACACGTGGTTTTCATTCCTCCTCCTCTTGACCTCTTTGCCTTTGCGTTGCACGTCTTGCTTCACCGGCTGTGGAGCTACGGGCAGCCACGAGGGACAAAACTGCCACGAAAAGCTTTGATTTCTCCTTTTTTTTTTTTTACACAACGTGATAGGAAATCAAAAGAAGCAGCGTGGAAACAAACAACTTTAAACATTTCGAACAAATTCAGTACATTTTAGCCAAGGTTCTAGAAAAACTGAAACTCTCAAATAAAAAATTACCTGGACTCATTTAACATCTTACCTCTCCATCAATCTGGTTTCAGAAAAAAACAGCACAACTGCTTCACTGAAGGTTCTTAAAGGTTCAGTCTGCAGTTTCTGTAGAACTGCAGCACTTAGAAAAAATTTCAACAGGCAAGGCATTCTGATCCCTCCCCCTCAGAGCCATATATGGCTCTGCTCTCCCATGGTCTGTTGAAGTTCAAATTCAAGCTCTGTTTTTATTGGCTGATTCAAATTCAAGCTCTGTTTTTATTGGCTGGTTACAAACTCTGTTTTTATTGGCTGGAAAATGGCGGGTCACCTTTTCTTTTTAGAAATGCTTATTTACCACCTGGAGAAGCAAGGGGACAATATTTTTTTTTATTTTTTTTTCAGAGATTACCTGGCTAACATCAGTCTGTCAGGAGGTAGTGACAGAGTGAAGAAATATGTTTATAAAAAAAGCTACATACTGAAGCTTTAATGACGTTGTAGAAGCATTGGATGCTAAGGATTATTGTGCTGCACTTTTCTTAGACCTGTCTAAAGCTTTTGACACTGTGGATCATAACATCTTGTGTCATAAGCTCTCAGAAATCGGTTTATGCGTGGGTTTCCTCCGGGTACTCCGGTTTCCTCCCACAGACAAAAAGACCAAAAAACATGCTTGTTAGGCTGATTAGTGACTCTAAATTGACCCTAGGTGTGAGAGTGAGAGTGGATGGTTGTTTGGTGTGAGTGAGACAGGTCCCTCTTGTAAATGAGTCCCCGTGACTCAACAAGGCTAGCCTGTATAAATAAAGGTTGAATGAATTGAATGAACACCATTGTTTGGTTTTCTAACTACTGTATCTTTCCGATCGGAGGCAATGTGTTCAACATAATGGTACGGTACTTCTTCGAGTCATTTAACAGTCAACAATGGTGTACCACAAGGCTCAGTCTTAGGACCCACCCTCTTTACAATCTACATAGTTCCCTTTCAGTCTGGTCACTACGGTGCAACAGATACGTATGGGAAATGCGCCCCCGCGCTTTCACCTGTGAAGACACTTTCAACATGCCTGTCTCAGGCCAATGAGATTGCTGCATGAGTAGGAGGCTCCGCCCTCCTATAAAGCATGCAGCACGCCTCATTTCCTCATCTATTTGCACTTCACCTCGCTTCACCTTGAACATTGCGGACCTTGTACTGGCTGAAGGAGTGCCCGACTGGAGGTGAGTCTCCTTGCCCAGGGCGCCACTACGAGGGATTTCATCCGCGGAGCTCTGTTTAGCCCAGCTAACTGAGCGCTTCTTCACGTTTAGCGCTGCTAACGTGAACATTTGCTGTTTCGAGTCTGTTTAGCGTTGCTAACTGGTTAGCACCCCACATTTAGCCCGGCTAACTGGGGGCTCTCACGAACAGCGCAAGGACGACGTTGAGCTTGTTTAGCGCTGCTAACGAGCGGACGACGAAGGACATCATTTTACTCGTTTAGCGTTGCTAATGAGTGGTCGACGAAGGACTTCATTTGTACCCGTTTAGCGATGCTAACGAGTACACGAAAAGGGCGACGTTTTACTTGTTTAGCGCTACTAACAAGTTGACGACGACAAATTTTTGTTTGTTTAGCTCGGCTAACGAGTTTTAATATTCTGCTCATCTTGCAGTGACCACCATGGCTCCGGAGAAGAGTAAAAAAAATTGAAGGGCTCTAGCAAGGACAGCAAAAGGCCGGGAAGCCCAGGGTCACAACCATGTCCGAGCGCCTGTGGGTTTTTCATCTCAAGAACAGACACCCACGAAGCCTACCCGATGTGTCTCGGAATGCTGCACGCTAAGGCTGCGCTGACCGACCCAGAGTCGTGCTTACACTGCAGCCGACTCCGCAACCAGACACAGGAGAAACAAGTGGAGTTCCTAGCAAAGACGCTGGGTAACTCGAGCACGGCGAAAGACCCGCTACTGACCGGGGTCCTCAGACCTACGGCAGAGCTGGAGTTGGACGACATGGAGGACGTGGTGTCGCTGTCCTGGGGCGAACAGATGGACATGATGTGGTCAAGAGAGGAGCCTAACGAGACAGGACTCAAATATGACACGCGACATGCTACTGTTTGATGAAATTTCTCTGTCAGCCTCTGGCGAGATCTCCGACGACGAGGTGGAGCAGGATGCGGAAGACGAGGCAGGGGACCTCTCCCAGGAGGTTGCGGTGGTACCCATCGAGGCAGACGGGTCCACCTCAGCCCTGTTCGACCTGTGCCGCAGAGCTTCCGGGTCACTGAAAGTACCGTGGCCAGCCCCTACACCACGGCAGCAACAGACGAGACTGGCGGGAAACTACTTCCTCCCGAAGCAGCAGACCTCAGTGAGGCACAAATTGCTGGTGTTCCCGGACTTTTTGACCCAACTGATGAGGTCGTGGTCAACGCCGAGGGCACCACTGTCCCTCCCACTCTCACAGTTTTTGGACCTTGAGAACATGGAACAGGTGGGACTGTTGCAGATCCTCCCCATGGATGAGACTCTAGCAGCGCACCTGTCGCCAAAGACGTAGGCAAGTAAGCCCACGCTTCCCAACAAACCGTGTCGTTTTTCAGTGACCCAGCTGGAGAAAATTTATCGTGCACAATGCCTCGCAGCGCGTGCACTCAACACAGCGGCCATGCTTCAAGCATACCAAGCTGCAGGAGCTGCAAGAAGCCACCATAGCCAAGAAAAAAGTGGCGGAGCCACTAGAAGAGGCCCGAAGGACAGCTGATTTCATCCTTCGCCTCTTGGGCACTGCAGCAATGGCGATTGGAAAGAGCATGGCAGAAACTGTTATGGCGCAACGTCACTTGTGGCTCACACTGATGGAGCTGCCAGAGAGTCAACGTGCCACCTTCCTCCAGCAGGCTGTGGAGCCGGCAGGTCTGTTTGGTGGAGCTCTGGATAAAATTCAGAGTCGCTGTGACCAGAGGAAAAAGCAGGAGGAAGCCCTGCGGGAGGAGATGCCCAGACGGTTCTTCTCATCGTCCAGAGACCCAAGTGGCCACAGAGCGCCTTCACGGCAACATTCACTCTCTCGACGCCCGGCACACAAGAGGCCCACACTTGAGGCTGAACAATGGGCGGTACCAGTAGCAGAGCAGCGTAGACGCACACCACAGTGCCAGCAGGCATGGTCAAAGCACCATTTTGTGCCACGACAGGCCCGACAGCCCAGAACCTCCTCAGCGGGGAGAGAGAGGAAACAGAAGTCTGCCTAACACAGCGGAACTTGTTTCCAGAACTGACAGAGTGTTTCCACCCACTGCGAAAAAGGAAAGCCACTCATTTTCAGGACATTTCGGAGCCCAAGAGGCCTCAGTTGACTGGATCAACATGTTTGTTAAATCACAAAACACGTTTGTTGAATCACAAAACACGTTTCCCCGTTTGTGCAATAAAAACAAAATGTTGTTTGCAAGCACCAATAAACAAACATCGTGCTCAAACGTTTTTGTGTCAAAACTCAGAATTAAAGGGGCAACCCAACCCTTTTTTCATGAAACAAACGTTAAAAATAAAGAGGTCAGAGAGCCGTCTCACACAGACGGACTCTCCACCTCTATTAAAACTTTGTCCACTAAAGGGCCCAATGAGCCCATAGATGAACATTCCGCTCAGACTCGTTTCACATGCGAGTGCCTGGGCCGCATGCGCACCGCCGCAATGGGTCATGGGAACTGTAGTCCAAGGTTACAGATTACAGTTCCGCAAATGCCCCTGGCGATTCAATGGTGTAATAATGTCAACAATAAGCCCAGATCGTGTCCCAACGATGAAAGAGGAGATTCAGGCACTCTTACAGAAAGGTGCAATAAGAATTATTCCTCAAAAAGACGCAAACGACGGTTTTTACAGCCGTTATTTTGTGATTCCGATAAGGGACGGTGGCCTTCGCCCAATTTTAGATCTGAGGCATTTAAACGCACGGCTGAAGTCGTACAATTTCAGAATGTTGACACTGCGTCAGGTGATACACTCTGTACGCCCAAGAGACTGGTGTACGTCTGTGGATCTGTGCAAAGCCTACTTTCATATCCCAATCTTAAACAAACACAGGAAGTTCCTACGGTTTGCATTCGAGAACACGGCGTTCGAGTATCAGGTTCTCCCATTTGGATTATCCTTGGCTCTCCGTGTATTCATAAATTGCCTCGAGGCGGCGCTGACACCACTGAGGAATCAGGGCATCAGAGTTTTAAATTGTCTCGATGACCTCGTCGTACTGGCGGGGTCACACCAGCAGGCCGAAGCCCACACGAACCTGCTGATGTCAAACCTCCAGGCCCTAGGCTTCATAATAAACAAAGACAAAAGCCAGCTGCTGCCTAGCCAGACGATTTGTTTTCTTGGTCTCCAAATAGACTCATTGCATTATCATGCAAAACTGTCGGAGAGGAAGCTAACAGATTTCAGTGGGTGCTTGGCTCTGTTTCAGCACAATTAGGTGTTGACAATCAAACACTGTCAGCGATTGTTGGGCTACATGGCCTCCATGGTCGTCGCCATCCCACTTGGCCGGCTGAAAATGAGAGCTTTTCAGCGTTGGTTTCACATGAAGCAGAGAGGTGCCCCCCCTCAATGTCAACATGCGAGAATCACCCCATCCTGCCTTCATGTTCTGAGGCCGTGGACAAACACAATGGCCCTCAGCAGGGGGGAATTTGATTTCTCATGAAAATGTGCTGATTCGCAGCAACAACACATGTGTAATCTCACATATAAACAAGGAGGGCAGCACAAAATCCCTGCTCCTCCTCCGCCTGATGAGCAAACTGCTTCAATGGAGCAGTAGATACCTCCTGTCACTCAGAGCCACACACGTGCCAGGTGTGCAAAATCATGGAGCGAACGCGCTCTCAAGGGGCGCGCTACTGACGTCCGAGTGGCGTCTGCACCCAAAGGTGGTTCAGCAGATATGGCAGAGGTTCGGGAAGGCCAACGTAGATCTGTTCGCCTCAAAGGAAAACGCTCATTGTCCTACGTATTTCTCCATACAGGACGTGAACGCACCATTAGGAGTGGACGCTCTGGCGGCCGTGTGGCTGGCATCAATGCGTCTTTACGTGTTCCCCCCAGTGGCACTGATCCCAGTGACCTTGGAGCGGGTATGCAGACAAGCTCTCACACTGATCCTGGTTGCACCGAGATGGCCCAAACGAGCCTGGTTTGCAGAGATAATATCTGTGCTAGCAGGACAGCCATGGTGCCTGTCTGTACGCAGAGACCTGCTGACTCAGGCCTGCGGGCAATTATGGCACCCGAGACCAGAGCTGTGGAATCTGTCTGTGGGCCTGGTCCCTGAAAGGTTAAAGCTGATGACCTTTGGTCTTCCTGCTAATGTGATAAACACCATGCAGTGTGCACGAGCAAGTTCAACTCAGTCACTTTAGGCTCTTAAATGGCGCGTTTTTGAGACCTGGTGCC
Source organism: Garcialebias charrua (assembly GCA_038048925.1). Taxonomy (NCBI): domain Eukaryota; kingdom Metazoa; phylum Chordata; class Actinopteri; order Cyprinodontiformes; family Rivulidae; genus Garcialebias; species Garcialebias charrua. The sequence continues at coordinate 33,695 of JBBPBX010016030.1, read as the reverse complement.
AGGAGATAAATATTATTTCCTTCTCCAACACTATCCCTCAGGTTCTCACTTTTCTACAAGACTTGGTGGAGAAGGGTCGATCCTTCTCTACTATTAAGGTCTATTTATATGCCATTTCTGCATGTCATGAAGGATGGGGAGGGAAGTCACCCAGCTCACACCCCCTCATGATCAGGTTCATGAAGGGAGTGCTGCGTTTGAGGCCTCCTAACAGAACAATAGCGTCCCAGTGGGACCTGAATCTGGTCCTGGACACTCTCTGTGACACCCCGTTCAAGCCTCTCGATAGTGTGAATATAGATATTTTATCTTATAAAACAGCTCTTCTCTTGGCTCTATGCTCTGCAAAGCAGATAGTGCCCTTCATGACCTCTCAGTGCATCAGATGTGCACACAGTTTGCACCTGATTGCTCTAAGGTAACGTTACGCCCAAATCCGACCTACGTCCCGAAGGTGCCCTCTCTTTCATATAAGAGTTCATCTTTTCAGCTTTCAGCTTTTCCTCCACCTTCAGTTGTTACTGTGGAGCAGAAGCACATGAACGCTCTCTGCCCTGTGCGTGCATTACGCATTTACATGGAGAAGACGAAGAGCTGGTGCAAAACTAATCAGCTGTTTGTGTGCTTTGCTAAACCTGCTACTGGTAAAGCTTTGTCTAAACCAGTGTTCCCCAAACTACGCATCCGGCCCGCCCCCACATTTGGTCCGGCCCCCAGAACAATAGTAAAAAAATAAATAAATAATGTTTTTTTTTTTTTTTACAAATGAATACATGTACAGTACTGTACGGTCACCAAGTACTTAGCCTATCCTAACACAGTTTTTAAAGATGAAGGAGTAAGTTGAATTGTCTCCCTTTCACATAAAGGGAGCTAGCTGGGGTGGGAGGAGTGACGATATTCCAATGCGCAGCAACGCTTTCCTCAGCCCTCCTCATCTTGTATTCTCACAGACATAGTCTTGCGAGTTTTGGGTGCGGTGACACAGCGCTCTCACGAGACTTTAGGACAGCAGTGGAGCTGTCGGTGCACAGTAAACATGGATGGAAAACTAGCAAACAAGCAAACAAAAACGTATTATTTTCACACAGAGTGGGAGGAGGAGTATTTTTTTGTTTATTCTAATTCAAAGTCTATTTGCCTCATCTGTAATTCGAGCATCACCTGGCGTGGATGGAGAGTTCTGGAGTCTGCTCTCAGAAGAAAAGTATCCTTACATCCGAAGATGTGCTTTGAACTTAACAGCACTTTTTGGATCTACCTACCTGTGTGAGTCTGCTTTTTCACACATGAAAATCATCAAGTCCAAAAACAGATCCACAATGACTGATGATCATCTGGAGACCTGCCTGCGCCTCCCAACCACCTCATACTGCCCCGCGCCTCCTCCTCTCAGTGTCAGAAGTGCCACTAAGGTAGAGACACATTTATTTTATACAGCTTGCACCAGATGACACCATCCTGCTGCACAGAGCAGCTGCCTAGTTTTGATATTTAGGTTTTATTGAGGTTTGAAATAGTTGTTGGAGATTTGTAAATCTGCACCTTTGTAAGTCACTTTTTGTAAATAGTTAGTGTAAATGAGGGAGTTTTATATTGTTCAGTTCATTGTTTATTCGTTTCTTTAAAAAATATGGTGTGCTTTTCAAATATTGCGTCCTTTTACTTTGATAAAATACTTTAATTAAATAAAACTAGCAACACATTACGTTCTGTTTTATTTACTTTAAAGAAGTGAGGAGTAGGGAGATGAAAAATTTTGTTTTTTGATACTGAGACTGGACGAGTAGCTCTCGGCAAACTGCCGACTTCAAAAGTAACTCTTGGTTCAAAAAAGGTTGGGCACCCCTGATTTAGGCACTCCTGCAATCGTCACACTTTCTCCTGTTAAAAACTGACTCCGGCCCCCCACCAGAGAAGGGAAAAGTTATGTGGCCCTCACAGGAAAAAGTTTGGGGACCACTGGTCTAAACAATGCCTCTCCCACTGGGTTACAGAGGCTATTTTTAGAGCATACAGTAGTAAGGGCAAACAAGCACCCAGTGGGGTGCACGCACATTCAATGCGAGGCCTGGCCATGTCCTGGGCCCTGTTTAAGGGTGTCTCTGTGGCAAACATTTGTTCTGCTGCTAACTGGGCATCTCCTAACACGTTCATTAAATTCTACAGCTTGGATGTCACAACATGTGACGTCACCCAGGCTGTTCTTTCTACACAGAAGAGTTGAACGTGCTCTTGCTGTCAGCATAAGGCCTAAACTCTCTGCTTATGCATTTCCGTGGCGTGATGATATGTTCCCATACGTATCTGTTGCACCGTAGTGACCCTGTAGGAGGTGGTGAAGAGACGACACGGGAGACGGGATGCAGATCTTCACTTTATTCACTCCTACTTTCAACTGGCGGGAAAACCACCCAACACCGCCTTATATACCAACATAACATCCGGTCCTCTGGACCTTTCACAATAAAAGCATCCTTAACACCTTGGGTCCACTGGGTGTGAGTAGAGCCCCCTAGTGGTCCACCACACACGCCCCCCCAGAACACCCAGTAAGGTCCATCACTAGTCCCGCATTTTAGGTTTGATTAAACGCCCAGAACGGCTGAACCTGGGCCCCGCAGAACCAGTTCGATGAAGCGGGGGGTGACGAGGAGGGGCTGCAGAAGATTCGGGCTCCAATGGTTGTTGAGAGTCTCTGGAAGGAGGGCAGCCATCCGTTAGCAACGTGGATGGAGGTCTGCCCCTGCGAGGAGCCTGGGCCGTAACAACCTGATCATCTGACATAACATGAGCTGGTTTAAGCCTATCAATACAGACAGTCTCAGTACGACCCCCTAAATCTAAAAGGAAATGTTTTGGACCTGGCTGAAGAACCCGAAACGGTCCATCATACACAGGCTGTAGTGGTGTCCTGTGTGCATTGTGTTTGACAAAAACAAATTTAGAGGACTCCAGACTCTTAGGGACAAATGACTGAGGTAAACAATGGTGTACCGGGCCAGGGACACGAACGGAGTCCTCCTGAGACGAAAAATGTTGCAACGGCGGAGCGAACTGTGGTGAGGGTACCTCAGGTAAAAACTCACCGGGGACGCGCACAGGCTGACCGAAAACCAGTTCAGCCGGGGAAGAGTTCAGGTCCTCTTTGGATGCGGTACGTAAACCCAACAAAACCCAGGGAAGACGGTCAATCCAGTTGTCACCGGTCAATGCAGCGCGCAGTGCAGCTTTCAATGACCTGTGAAACCGTTCACACAAACCATTAGCTTGAGGGTTGTAAGCTGTGGTCCTGTGAACGTTCGTCCCCAGGCCCTTGGCCATGGTAGACCAAAGCTCAGAAACAAACTGCGGGCCCCTCCATCCATCCATCCATCTTCTTCCGCTTATCCGGGGTCGGGTCGCGGGGGTAGCAGCCTAAGTAGGGAGGCCCAGACTTCCCTCTCCCCAGCCACTTGGAGCAGCTCCTCTGGGGGAATCCCAAGGCGTTCCCAGGCCAGCCGAGAAACATAGTCCCTCCAGCGTGTCCTGGGTCTTCCTCTGGGTCTCCTCCCGGTGGGACATGCCCGGAACACCTCACCAGGGAGGCGTCCAGGAGGCATCCTAACCAGATGCCCGAGCCACCTCAACTGGCTCCTCTCGATGTGGAGAAGCAGCGGCTCTACTCCGAGTCCCTCCCGGATGACTGAGCTTCTCACCCTATCTCTAAGGGAGAGTCCAGCCACCCTGCGGAGAAAACTCATTTCAGCCGCTTGTATCCGAGATCTTGTTCTTTCGGTCATAACCCAAAGCTCATGACCATAGATGAGGGTGGGAACGTAGATCGATCGGTAAATTGAGAGCTTTGCCTTTTGACTCAGCTCTCTCTTCACCACGACAGACCGGTACAGCGCCCGCTTCACTGTGGACGCTGCACCTATCCGCCTATCGATCTCACGCCCCGAAAACTTAGTCCATTAATTGTACTCATCATAGGGGTTTTCGGGCTGCGCTTTGTCAGATCCCTCACCTAGGACCTGTCTGCCTTGGGTGACCCTTCTAGGGGCATGAAGCCCCTGACAGCATAGCTCCTAGGATCATTGAGACACTCAAACCCCTCCACCATGGTAAGGTGGCAGCCCAGGGAGGGGAACTGCGGGCCCCTGTCTGATGTAATGTCTGAAGGGGGGCCAAAACGTGCAACCCAGGTAGACAAAAATGCCCGGGCCACCACTGCAGCCGTTGTGGATGTCAGAGGAACCACCTCAGGCCACCTGGTGGTCCGATCTATCATAGTCAGCAGATGAGTAAAACCTTGTGATGGAGGCAGAGGGCCCACCAGGTCCACGTGCACATGGTCAAACCGCCGACTAGGGATAGGGAAAGGTTCCAAAGGTGCTTTGGTGTGCCTGTCAACCTTAGCACGCTGACATGGGACACACGCTGCTGCCCACTCCTTAACCGCTTTACGCAGACCGGGCCAAACAAACTTTGAGCTGACCAGTTTCACCGATGCTCTAACCCCTGGGTGAGAAAGGGAATGCAAGGAGTCAAAAACGCGGCGTTGCCATGAAACTGGAACCAGGGGGCGGGGCCTGCCAGTAGAAACGTCACAGAGCAGGAGAGGACCTCCGTCATCCACCTGCCGTTCCTCCAACTCGAGGCCCGTGGGCCCGGACTGGAGCTCGAGTATTTCTGCGTCGCTACGTTGGTCCGCAGCCATGGCAGAAAAATCGATGCCCACGTACACGGGGGAGATCAGCACCCGGGAGAGACAGTCGGCCACCACGTTGGACTTTCCAGCCACATGCTGAATGTCTGTAGTAAATTCAGACACCGCTGCGAGGTGGCGTTGCTGGCGGGCAGACCAGGGGTCAGAAATTTTCGACATAGCAAACACCAAGGGTTTGTGGTCAACGTATGCAGTGAACTGGCGGCCTTCCAGGAAAAACCTGAAATGGCGTGTAGCTAGGTAAAGCGCCAGCAACTCCCTGTCGAAAACACTGTATTTAAGCTCATTGTCCCGCAGCGTACGGCTGTAAAATGCAAGCGGCTGCCAAACTCCTGACACCTGCTGTTCTAACACAGCCCCCACCGCAACATCAGAAGCGTCTGTTGTCAAAGCTATTTGTGCCGCCGGGGATGGGTGGGCCAGAAGGGCAGCAGTGGCCAGTGCAGCTTTAGCATCACCAAATGCCTGTAGGCGTTCTGGTGTCCAGTCAACACTGTCGTTGGGCTTTTTCTTTTTCAGCGCTCCATAGAGCGGGCGCAGCAGTTGTGCTGCCCTGGGGAGGAAACGGTTATAGAAGTTAACCATTCCCAAAAACTCTTGTAGCGCTTTAACAGACTGGGGCTGTGGAAAATCTGACACCGCCTGCACTTTGTTTGGTAACGGGACAGCACCACTGGCAGAAATGCGGTGGCCCAAAAAATCAATGACTGGCAGCCCAAACTGGCATTTTGCTGTATTTACAATCAGGCCATGTGCTGCTAGGCGCTGAAAAACCTCACGGAGGTGGGACATGTGCTGGTCAGCTGAGCTGCTAGCCACCAGGATGTCGTCCAGATACACAAATACGAATGACAGACCCCTTAGGACTGAATCCATCAACCGCTGAAATGTTTGTGCTGCACCTTTAAGACCAAAAGGCATGCGCAAAAACTCAAACAGGCCGAAAGGCGTGATCACAGCGGTCTTAGGGACATCCTCCACATGCACAGGAACCTGGTGGTACCCGCGTACTAAATCTACTTTAGAAAAAATGGAGGTCCCAGCCAGGTGCACTGAAAAATCCTGGATGTGGGGGATGGGGTAACGATCGTTCTCCGTGATGTTATTAAGGCGGCGGAAATCCCCACATGGCCGCCATTTGCCGTCTGCTTTGGGCACCATGTGCAGGGGGGAGGCCCACGGACTGTTTGAGCGCTGCACGATGCCTAAATGCTCCATGTTAGCAAACTCTTCCTGTGCTATTGCTAGCTTAGTAGCATCGAGGCGGCGTGCACGTGCGAACACCGGGGGGCCTGTTGTGGGAATATAATGTTCAACCCCATGCTTTGTGTTTGTGTTGGCAAAGTTAGGAACAGTCAGCGAGGGAAACTCAGACAATAAACGCTGAAACACATTACCCGAAGCTAAAAAGTTAGCATGCATTAAAGGCCCAGCTCCTCGCGTCTCACAAGGCAGTGACGAGAACGACACAGCGTCTATTAAACGCCTGTTAGCCATATCAACCAGGAGCCCGTGAGCACAAAGAAAATCAGCCCCTAAAATAGGGACTGAGCTAGCAGCTACCACAAAGTTCCACTGGAAGTCTCGTTCATGGAAACGAACAGTCACCAACCTTTCACCAAACGTCCTGATGGGTGAGCCGTTAGCCGCGGTTAGCTGCGGCCCGCAGCCTTCAGCCAACGTGTCGGAGCCAGACGGGGGAACAAGGCTCTTCTGCGAACCAGAGTCCACCAGGAACCGCCTCCCCGACCTCGAGTCTTCGATGAAAAGCAGCCTTTCCTTGTCGCCAACGGCCGCGGCTGCTAGCGTGCGTTGGCGTTGTCGTTTCCCTGAGGTTTGTAGCTGCACGGCGGAACACACCGTCGTGCTTTGGCGCCAAAACGTTGGTGGAAGAAACAAAAGGTGGCTCCTGTCCGCCTGCGGGTAGCGACCCCTGCTACCACCGATGGCTCGTCCGGCGCTGAGGGCGTTGCTTGAAACTCGGGCGCTGCTGGAGATCCGTGGGCCGCCATCTGGACTTCGAAGGTCCTTGTCGTTAGAAGAATGCGGTCAGCTTCTCCGGCCAGCGCGCGGTAATTCTTCTGCTGCAGAAGCGGGGAGTTTGCCAGGACATTACGCACTGGTGCTGGAAACTTGCGGAGGAGAAGGTGGCGGAAAAGGAACTCGCAGTCGCCTGAGCCCCGCAAGGCTAACATGCCTTCCACTAGCTCCAGAGCTGTGCCATCGCCCAAACCGGGGAAGGAAAACAGTTTCTCCGCGCGCTCCGCGTCTGAAAGCGTATAACGCTGCAGAAGGAGCTCCTTGATTGCGGCGTATTTCCCTTGTGCAGGAGGGTCCTCGAGCAGGCTCATTACCCGCTGGGCTGACCGTGGGTCCAGCGCCGCGACCACATGGTGGTATTTGGTGTCGTCTGAAGAAATCCCGCGAAGGACGAACTGCGATTCGACGTGAGCAAACCACGCCGGAGCGGCGTTCAGCCAGAAGTCCGGCATCCTGGCGGACACCGCAAAAGCGAGCGAGGCCGCCTGTGGGGGTTCCACCACAGGGGACAGCTGAAGGGAGCTGGCTGTAGCTTCCTGCGTCGACATATTCAGCTCACGAGGGTCACCAATTGTAGGAGGTGGTGAAGAGACGACACGGGAGACGGGATGCAGATCTTCACTTTATTCACTCCTACTTTCAACTGGCGGGAAAACCACCCAACACCGCCTTATATACCAACATAACATCCGGTCCTCTGGACCTTTCACAATAAAAGCATCCTTAACACCTTGGGTCCACTGGGTGTGAGTAGAGCCCCCTAGTGGTCCACCACAACCCGACTGAAAGGGAACTGGAGGTTATACACCATAACCAATGTTCCCTGAAGGAGGGGAACAAGGTGCAACACAGGTCGGCCCCTTCAATGCTTTAGTAAAAGCTCGGCGAAGTGCTTGCAGATGAGGAAATGAGGCGTGCTGCATGCTTTATAGTAGGAGGGCGGAGCCTCCCACTCATGCAGCAATCTCATTGGCCTGAGACAGGCGTGTTGAAAGTGTCTTCACAGGTGAACGCGCCGGGGCGCATTTCCCATACTTATCTGTTGCACCTTGTTCCCCTCCTTCAGGGAACATTGGTTATGGTGCATAACCTCCAGGTAATGTAGGTCAGAGCATCCCTGATGCATCCTTACATTTCTATGCTGATGATACAGTTGTTTACAGTCGAGTTAAAACAGTTGCTAAGGCTTTCCAGCTTTTGCAATCCACTTTTGACATCATCAGTCAGATTTGTTCTGTCTCAAACTTGTCTTAAATGCTGATAAAACCAAAGGGATGCTTTTTTCAAACAGGAAGTCTGTCCCAGCAGTTCTTCTGATTTTATCCTCAAATGGTGTCCCTAAGAGTTTGTGGATTCCTATAAATATTTGGGTATCCTGGTCGATTCACATCTCTCTTTTAAACTCCACGTGGAAAACCTGAAAGTTATGCACCATAAATAAATAAATAAATAAATATCACATTTTTGTCATCTGTGTATGTTTCCCATACTTGACAGACGAAATTGGTCTCTGCATTTAACCCAACCACCACCAGGTGGTGCAGTGAGCAGCCGTAGTCAGCGCCCGGGGAGCTGGGGAAAATAGATGTGCACTCATAGACACCCCAAGGTGTGCCGTGGCCGGGGTTCGAACCTGGGTCCTTCGGATCCCAAGTCAGATTCCCTAGCCACTACACCATAACTCATGTTCCCTGAAGGAAGGGAACGAGGTGCGACATATGACTATGGGAATTGCGCCCCCGCGCGGTTACCTGAAGTAATACAATCACGCCTTTACGGCAGGTGGGCGTCAGCGTCACCACAGAGGCCCCACCCTCTTGGTATAAAGGCGCGTGCGCCCATCCAAGGGTGGAGTGGCCTTCGGGAAGTTCGGGAGAAATCCCGATGGGCCGCTTCATGAATGGGCCGATAGGCGCACGGGGAAAATGATGACGGTTGAATAAATCTGCTCAAAATTGACTTTTCCCTCCCTTTAAGAGGCTGCAGTGCTGATCCCTTTAAGAGACTGCGCTGCACTGGGCCGGCAGTTTGGGAGCTACCATTTGATTAAAAAAACACCTCTGAAAGTTCATCGTTGGTTGAGTCCAACCCAGGAGCGAAGCACGGTTAGTTTCCAAAACATCAGGTGATGGAGCAGCGCGGAGTCCAAACTGCTAATTAGCAATAAAAATGGATAGGAAGAGGCCAGGTGGAGCTGAAAAAGTCAGGTTGAAGAAAAGAAAGGCGTTACAGGAGGAAGCTGCCAAACGTGCAAAGCTTACAAGATACAAGAGCTTTTCTTAACATTGCACCAATTTTCATCGATACAGCGTGATTATGTATGCACAGTCATCCAGGAGAGGGTTTGAGTGTGTAAAGCTGCTGCCTTATCAAAACACATGACATGTTCTTCAGCGCGGCCTCTCTCATCCGTCTCAGGATGAAGGTCAAAGGTGGGAAAACAGGGAAAGAAACCATGGGGGTTACAGCGTTGATATAAAAAAAAATGAATCACATTTTGTCTGCAAGACACCGCATGACCCAGTAAAAACCATATCATAAGCACATTTAGCACAGTTACATGTTGCATGTTGAGACTGAGGCAGGGAGGATCTGTCCATGATACATTCCGGATGCCTCCGATAACGCTCATAGAAAAGTTCTCCGGGGGAGGGGGGGGTAGCAGACAAGACAAGAACAGCTTTTTTCCACAGTAGCCACGTCTCAGGAGAAATTAGATATCCAGCCTTTTCCAAGGCTGTTTCCAAGGGAGCCAGATAAGAAATACAAATATTTTCACATCAGGCACACATTGTAATTTCAGCAGCCTTCAGTCTGTAAGGGCGATTCTGTTCATATGATCCAATTCGGGACTTTTTTTTTCCACTGATCCAACTCTGACCTCAGATGTTGACCACAGCGACCCGAGTCCTAAGTCCAAGGGTGACCAGCTCACCCTCTGGATAAGCTCTCAAACAGCTGAATTCTGATGTTGACCACAGCGAACAGAGTCCTAAAACCAAGGTTGATCTGTTCACCCCCCGAATAAGCTCGCACACAGCTGATTTCTCGAGGTCACAGCGCAGACCAGACGTCGGGTGCTCCAGGCATTAAGTCCTGCTGAAGTCTCCCTCTTTTGCGATAGACCAGTGCTCCACAAATGCCAAAAAGCAAAGCGCTGCCATCATAATCCAATATAATCCAAGATTCTTCACCTCCACAGAGCACACCCAGAAATCCACGGAATCCATGGCGGAATCCATGGCGTATCCTCCGTCACTCTGTGAGGTTGAAAAGGCTCTCCTTGTGCCTTCTTCTGTGGAAATCTTCTTTGTAGAATCGAATGCCCAAACCTCCAATCCATCTTAATTTGCGTTCGAGGTGCTTTGCTGTGGAGCTGCCAGCAGCAGGGGGGGGAAGGACGGGAGAGGGAAGGGAATGCGTCTGCCTCCTTCGTGAGCCAAGCCAGAAAAAAAAAAAAACGAGAAGGAAGCTTACAGACATTTTTTCAAAGAGACAGACAGAAGAAGCAACATAAATTAAAAACTAGCATAATAAATTAAGCTAATGTCACAACTTGTATTGTACTAAACATGCATGAAAGTCAAGTGGGACCTAAACGGACATAGCCTAATTAGAAATAAAAGCAGAAATATATAAATTGACCAATAAATAAATAAACGTCAAAGGACAATTTAAATTAAAAGAGAACTTTATCTCATGTTTTAAAAATTAATTGACCATTATGGTTTTTTTTCCAGCTTAGTTCCAACAAATTATATATTTTAATTCATAATTTTACATTTTACTATGCTTAAAATACCGGTAGGCTTATATATTTTTTGTTTTTACTTTTACTCTTAGATGACTTGTGTTATGTAATTAAATTTAATTGTTTTTTTTTATTTTCCACACAAGTCCTTATTTATGTAATGAGGCATAAATGCATGAGGTGAAGTGAAAACAGGAGACAGAAAAATGTTAAAGCAACACATTTAATAGACAAATAAAAATAAACTCATGCATATGCATACATATTGCAACCAATGCCAAACTTGTCTCTGATTTTGCTTGTCTTGACCCTAAAAACTTTTCAGAGATAAGGCTTAAAGGACTCAAGAGCTCAGCACTTCAAGAAATAAGCAAAAATCTGCTTAGATTTGATGAGAGAGCCACAGTGAGTACTTTACACACAGAGCTGTCCAGTCTAGCATCCCAGTGGGATAGGCTCAAAAAGTCCCCTCTGGAAGAGTCCACTGTCAGGATAGGTACTGAGATGGAACAGGGTGGCCAGGAGGGCTCAGTTGAACCAGAGATTGAACTTGAAAGCAGGGCTTGTTCTTCTTGCAGAAACTGTGTTATCTGTGTTTACCTTATATTGACACAGTATAACCTTTTCACAGATGCCTACCAAGTTACGTATAGGCAGTGGTGGAGAAAGTACTCAAACACTGTACTTAAGTAAAAGTACAAATAAACAGACAAAATATACTCTAGTAAAAGTAGAAGTACCATTTTACTTAAGTAAAAGTAAATAAGTACTTGCTTTTAAAAATACTTAAAGTATTAAAGTAAAAGTAATTGCTGAATGTATTACCTAATGCAATGGCCTACAATACCATTAAGTGTGTGTACTGTATGTAAATTTTCTGCATTACATAAATAGTGTTGAGTCATTTTAATGAACAATGCTGCAGATAATGCATGTTTTTGCTCTGTGACACGGTTCACACTTGGACTTGTGATTCTGTGCATCAGAATTTCAGGGATGACATGCAGAGTAAAATGTCATTAAGCAAAATAAGAATAATAAGGATGATTTTACCTTTGAAAGTTTTTATTTAACACAAAATAAAACCAATGTGTCATTTTAATTGCAGTAAACACACAGAAGTAAAAGTTTTCTGTTTAAAAAAGGAGAATTAGACACATCATGCACTGATCATTTCAACTCCAGTTTGTCATCAACTCTAGTTAAAATACTGTCTTGTCAACCTTGTAATGGATCAACAATGAACAATATTTTAACTTCCTGACACCATTTTCAAAACTTGGACCAGAGTGTGTCGAGACATTTAGAGACATCTCTTGTCTCCTAACACCCCATGAACTGACACATTTTAATGTTGCAGCAAGAATTTCTTGTTTCTTGACAAATTGAAAAAACTGCAACGTGAAAGTAGCTTGTAACTCAACACATTATAAAAATGTAGTGTAGTAGAAAGTACAGATACTTCATGTAAAATGTAGTGAAGTAAAAGTAAAAGTACCCACATTTAATTCTACTTAAGTAAAGTACAGATACATGAAAAATGTACTTAAGTACAGTAACAAAGTACTTTTACTTAGTTACATCCCACCACTGCGTATAGGGCTGGCATACAAATATTTGTTGACCCTTTCATTGTCTGAGGTTGCATGAAAGAAGCTTCTCTACTCTCAAGTTCATCAAGAATAGACTACGAAGCACACTTAACCAGGAGCATTTGGAGGCATTTATGCTGATGTCCACAGAGAAAGAACTTCTTATGTCCATTCACAAAGTAACAAATATGGTGGCAGAAACTAGTGCACTTCTTAGGTGCTTACTGATGCTGTAGATCACATGTCAAACTCGAGGCCCATGGGCCAAATCTGGTCTCATTGACATTTTATCTGGCCTCAAATTTAATATTTTAAATGTAAAATAGTTTTATGGTTTATCTTTTTGTCACTGTATTTAGTGCAAACTTCTCATGACAGCTGGCCAACGTTCAAGCCAACAAAATTACGTTTTGAGTTTTTCAGTAATCTTTGAGTCTGATATGGAAAGAGCAACAAAGAATTGACTTATCTTTTTCTGTTTTTTAAGTCAACTAATTTAGTTTTTTTCTTTCCACCTGATTTGCTGAATTGTAACAAAATGTAACAAAAAAAATTATAACTAAAAAAAAAGTTGTTGATTGTATTGCAATTTAAAAAAATTATATGCCACATTTTTGCCTAATATTTTTAAAATGTGAAAAAATGGGCCACTCTTGGCCATTAAACTCCCGGGCTGAAAAGTTGTCCCACTCCGCCCCTGCGCCCATCTCACTTTCTCCAAGTGCACTTCACCGAGCTTTGGCATTGAAAAGGGCAAACATATTTGCACCTCGTTCCCTTCCTTCAGGGAACATGAGTTATGGTGCATAACTTTCAGTTCCCTTATCAGTCAGGTTCACTCAGTGCAACATATGACTATGGGAACGTAATTCATTCACGCCCTTGAAATGCTCAGTAAAAATGCATGCTTGTGAGAACTTCTGCCTTCATACTTTAGGCGCTTTGGCTGATCTACTGTGTGTTAGAGAGTACAGCCTGGGTGACGTCACAGGCAGTGATATCCAAACAATAGTGTTTTGCAAATGTATTTGTGGAACTCCAGTTAGCCGTTGCACAAATGTCTGCCACTGGAAAACACTTAAACAGGGCCCATGAGGTTGCCAGGCCTCGAGTGGAATGGGCGTGCACCCCAGAGGGCACCATTTGACTTTTGCTGCTGTAAGCCCTTTTTATGGCCTCAGTCACCCAGTGTGAGAGGCGCTGCTTTGAAAGGGCTCTGCCAGCAGCAGGATTGGCAAAACAGACAAACAGTTGGTTTGTTTTCCTCCAACTGACAGTTCTATGGATGTAAACACTCAAGGCCCTGACAGGGCAGAGTGATCTCAACCTCCTCTGTTCCTCAGTGAGGACAGGGTGTGGAGGAAACTCAGAGAGCTCAAAGTCCAGACTCCTGGGATTTAGAGTTGGTACTTTTGGCACGTATGCGGGGTTAGGACGCAGAGTGACCTTTGACCCATCAGGGGCAAACCTTGTACACATTGGGTGCACAGATAAAGTGTGGAGGTCACCCACATGTTTAGCTGAGCAGAGAGCCAGGAGCAAGGCAGTTTTATAAGATAATAAGTCTATCTTAATGCTGCTGAGAGGTTCAAATGGAGGCTCACACAAGGCGTCCAGGACTAACTGAAGGTCCCAGTCTGGGGCCAGAGTCCTGCTGGGGGGCCTTTTCCTCAGTACACCCTTCATGAAACATATCGTGAGAGGATGGGCACCGGGTGTTTTACCCCCAACCTTCGTGGCACACCGAGATCGCTGACAAAAACACCTTAATGGTGGAAAATGAGCTGCCTTTTTCCAGCAGGTCCTGTAAAAAAGTGAGGAACTGGACCAAGTTGCAGGAATATGAGACAATATTCCTCTCTAGACACCAGGCCTCAAAGACACGCCATTTACGAGCGTAGAGAGTCTGAGTTGACCCAGCTCTCACTCCCTGTATTGTGTTAATAACGTTACCGGGGAGGCCCGAGGCCATCAGCCTGTTCCAAGCTGTGAGTTGTCACAGTTCTGGACGTGGATGGAGAAGCTGCCCATGGGCTTAAGTCAGCAGGTCCCTGTGGGGAGGTAGCTGCCATGGAGTCCCTGACAACAATGAGATTATCTCTGGGAACCACAGTTTATGTGGTCACCTGGGGGCTATTAATATTAGGGAGAGGGCTCCCCTGTGTACACATTCCAGCGTCACCTGGATTAAAGGGACAGGTGGAAACGCGTAATACAGCATCCCTACTGGCCAGTCGTGGTCCAGGGCATCCGTCCCCATCGTTGCGTCTGTGTCCTTCAGTGAGAAGTACCGAGCGCAGTGCGAGCTGGTTTTGCACGTGAACAGATCGACGGATACCCGCCCGAATCATAACCAGACCTGGTCCACTATCCGTGGGTTCAGTCTCCATTCTGAGGCCAGTAGTGGTCCTCTTGAGAGGGCGTCTGCCCCGTAGTTTAGCTCTCCCGGGATGTATGTCGCTCTCAGTGACAAAATTCTGGGGCCACACCACGTGAGCAGCCTGTGTGTCAGGCCGAGGAGGGCCCGGGACCTCGTCCCCCCCTCCCTGTTGATGTAGGACACTGCTGTCTGATTTTATGAGGACATGCCGTTCTGCAATCAGCCCCTTTTTGTAAAAGAGCTTTATTGACAGATAAACAGCTTTTAACTCCAGAAAGTTGATGTGGAGCTTTGCATCCTGTTTTCCCCAGAGCTCTTGGGCATTCTGTTTCCTGCAAACTGCTCCCCATCCCCCCAATGAAGCGTCTGTCGTGATTATCACACGAGACAGGACCCGTCCCAGCGGTACACCTGCAACGAACACTGAGGGGTCCCTCCAGGGTTCCAAGGCTGTCAGACACTCTTGGCTGATCAAAATCCTTCCTGCCCGCCTGAGGAGTGCAGGGCGCGTTTGTTTGTTTAACCATATTTGCAGAGCCCGCATTTTCAGCAATGCTTGGGGCACGCAGGGGATGGCGGTTGCCAGTAAGCCCAAGAGGCATTGGCAGAGCTTGAAGGACACTCTCTGACCCAGCTGAAAGCGTGTCAGGGAGAGGCGTATCGAAGATACCCGCTCCTCTGAAAGCCTTGCTCTGTACAAGATGGTGTTGATCTGCACACCCAGAAATACGGTAATCTGTGATGGGGTCAGATCACTTTTCTGCAGATTTAAAACAAAGCCCAGAGCCTCCAGGTGCGTCATCACCATGTGTGTGTGCAGCTGGGCTTGTGTTCTGCTGCTGGTGAGAATCAGAAGGTCGTCCAAATAATTCAAAATTTGGACCCCCTGACCCCTGAGGGGGGTCAACGCTGCGTCCAGGCACTTTGTGAAAGAGCGTGGAGCGGTTTTTAATCCGAAAGGTAAAGCTTTGTATTCGTAAGCTTTCCCTTCGAATGCAAAGCGTAGATATTTTCTGTGTCTCTTCCAAATGCCTACGTGGAAGTAGGTGTCTTTGAGATCCACCGTCCACGTGTGGTCTCCTGGTCTCACAGACTGGAGTACTTGTCTCAGCGTAAGCATTTTGAACCTGTAAGTTGTTATTCTCTTCTTCAAAGCCCTGAGATCCAGAATCGGTCTCAAGGATCGGTCCCGTTTGGGCACGAGGAAGTATTTGCTGAAGTGGCCAGTGTTTATTTCTCGTTTTGGAATGACACGGATCACACTTTTCTGCAACATTGCTGTTATTTCCTCCCTCAAGACGTGTGC
>JBBPBX010016030.1:0-17477 GCA_038048925.1 Garcialebias charrua | reverse complement strand
TTTTTTTTTTTTGAGTCAAGAATCAGGGCAGTTTGTGCTTATGGTACTTTATTTTTGTGTTTAGAAGAACAAAAATTTGTCTTTATTACACAAATGTCAGAAATATTTTGTTTTGAGCACACACGAACGTCACCAGCTTTTCAGTTTTTTACAAATAAAGTCTGGGATTAAATGTCTTGGTTCCCGTACCCCGTGGGCGGTCGAACCTGCAAAACTGTGGAGCAGGCCCACTTTGTCAGGCCCACTTCTGTCTCCCGTCCCGGTTCGCTGAAGAAGTCCTCGGCGGAGCCGCTTGGCGAGGAATGAACCTGTTCCTGCTCCAGGACTGACCAGCCTGAGATGGATCTGCTGCTGGTCTCTGCCACTGCTCCCCGTTATAAGCTGGCCTTTTTTGCGGGGGTGGCGCGTGGCTAAGCGGTGTCGAGGCTGCGCGGGTCTGCTCCCGCTGGTGTCTCGGGGGAGGGGGGGCAAAAGCCTTTCTCGGCATCTCCTCACGAAGCGCTTCAGCCTGCTTCCTTCGTTGCTCCAGCCTGCTCTGGATGCGTTCCAGAGCGCCCCCCCCCCCCCCCGAAGAGTCCCGTGGGCTCTATCAGGTTGTGAAGAAAGGGGTAACGTTGGCCTTCTGGCAGGTCCATCAAAGTGAGCCACAGGTGGCATTGGGTGATGACCACTTCAGCCATGCATCTCCCTTGAGCTATGGCCGCTGTCCGCAACATGCGGAGCACAAAATCAGTCGCACTGCGGGCCTCCTCCAGGATCTCAGTTGCCGACTGTAGCCATTTTCGCATTGCACGGCACTCCCCAGCCCAGCACGTCCCTTGTTGGCCCAGAGCCCGGCCTGGCCCACCCCCGTTCATTACGCATTCTGCGGACAGCCGCCTTGAAGTGGGTGGGGCGTTCTCTTGAAGTGGGTGGGAAGTTCTTGTGTACGCGCTTACAGTGTTTTAAGAGAGGAGACGCCGCTAAAAAATATTTGTTAGCTGAATATATATATTAGTGTTTCTGAGTTTAATTTTTGTTAATAACTGATTACAAATCAGCTTATGTTAGAACGTAAATAACACGAAGCGCGCACCCATATAGAGCATTTCCGCCTTTCAGCGCAAGCTAAATTTCATTAAAATATAACTAATATTCTCTAACTCTTGCCCGTAGCCAGGATTTTAAAATATAACTAATATTCTGTAACTCCTGCGCATAGCCTGGATGTTACGTGGGGCGAATCCTTTATAGTAAAAGTGGACTCCTAAAATAACCAATACGAGTCCGTAGTGCTGGGCGATATGGAAAAATCATATATCACGATATGGACTTTTTTATATCACGATAACGATATATACAACACGATGTGTATGTGTGTACAGGAAAAATTTGGACCAAAGTAGAAAAGGAGTTAATATTAATAATAATAATGAATTTAATTTATAATGCACTTTTCATTAATAAAAATCTCAAAGTGCTACAAAGTGCAACAAAAGCAAAAATCAAATAAAACAAGTGATAAAATCAAGTAAAATTTGAGTTTCTACTTTGGTCCAAATTTTTCCTGCAGGTGGCGGTAAAACAACGGCTGCTAATAAAACCCACGAAGAAGAAATCCGCTCTGGAAGTTGGGAGTAAACAAGGCATGAAACAGAAAAGAGAAAACGTTGCGTTTGATTCCGGTTCTGTTGTGTCTCTGGTCTGTTTTGTATTGGTTAACTGGACCCGAGTTCGGACTCGGTTGGACTCTGGGTTCGTGTCCTCTGGACCCATTTTGTCTCCGAGTTTCAGCGGAGCGAAATAATGGAAGCTAACAAGGTGAGCTTCCCCCTCTTTTTGGTAAAAGTTCTTCTTCTTGGGCTGCCTGTGCAGCTGTTTCTCCTTGTTGTGACACCGGCTTCATGCCCCTGCGTCTCCATTGCTGTCTCGAGTTTAACAACGTAAAGCATGTGTCGCAAACCCGCGCGTGCGTCAAACATAAAGCAGCGCCGTCATCTCGCAAAACCACAATATGAAGCTTCTTTGCGACAGTTATTTTTTTATTCTTATTTATCACGATAGAGACGATAGAAGGAAAGTAGCACGATAGACACGTTTCTATCGTCCCCACGATATATATATCGTCATATCGCACAGCACTACGAGTCCGTGGCCGAGTGGTTACAGTGTCCGCCTTCTCTAAATTTTATCTTGACTCGGGGAAGCAGCTTCGCGTCCCACCTGGTTGAACTTATTTTACGTTGTCTTTTATTGGAAAAAATAAAAAGGAGTTTGTGTTATGCCTGTGGTTAACACAGACAAATCAAATGATGAGCAGTACATGACGTCAAACTGGGCCCGGGAGCCCGGCCCGATCAGAACCACGTCTTGGCGGGTTCCAAAACGAGGGCGGACCCCGGGCGGAAAAGGCAAATGCGAACATGATGAACCCGGGTTAGAAGGCGGGCCGGGCCGGGCTGTTGAGTGCTGTGTAATGCGAAAACTGCTTTTTTGTTTGTGGTTACCTGGAGCTCCTGGAGCTTCTCTGCCAGGTACGCCTGCATCAAGGCCGAGTCGTTTAACGCGCGGGCCGCGAGGCCCTGAGCCCGGTAGCATTTGTCGAGCTGTGCAGCCGAAGCACAGCAGGCTTTGTTGGGCAGGGTTGGTTTTGCGCCCGACGTCCTGGGGGCCAAGTGAGCCGCCAGCGTGTCCTCCATCTGTGGGACGTTGGCGATCCCTGCTGCCTCCATTCTGGCGACGTCAAGGAACTGAGAGAGAGGCAGAAGCATGGGAGCCCTGGGTTCGGCCCAGGTGCGAGTGAGCTCAGTGAGAAAATCAGGGAAAATTGGCATCCTGTGTCTCATGGCCGACTGCTGCTTCGCGTAGAAGTATGTTCCCGCCAACCTCGTAACCTGTTGGCGAGGTGGGGGTTCAGGCCAGGCCATCTGTAGCGCATCCGCCTCTCTGCGACACAAGTCGAACAAGGCGGGGATGGATGCATCTGTCTCTGGCAGAGCTGCCGTCGGGTTCTGGGGGAATTCTTCATCTTCCCCTTCATTCTCGTTGTCGGCTTCTTCGTCTGAAATCTCCCCCGAGGCCGTTAGCGAGAGTTTGTCTGCATTCATCAGGCCTCGTGTGTCAAACTCAGCCGTCGAGTCCCCGACGGGTGCCGCCATGTCCATACTGTCCCCCCATTCGACCTGTCCACTGTCCTCCAGATCAATGTTCTCGAGCTCCGGTGTGGGAGTGAGCGGCTCTGTGAGGTCCGGGTCCCGTGTTGGCGCAGCGCCGCCCATGGCCTTGGCCACAATGTCCACGCGACGCTTCCTCACAGACTCTGTCATCTGGCTGCAATGCGGGTAGGAGTCGGGGGATTCCAGCGCTGTTTTAGCGTGCAACATCCCCAGGCAGATGGGACAGGTCTCGTGGGTGTACGTCGCCGAGAGGGAGTATCTGCAGCCGCTGGGGCAGTCTCGGGAGCTGGGGCTCGCTGGCCTGCTGGTTCTCTTAGCGTTTTTCGCTTTTCGCTTCCCTTTCTCGGGCACCATGGCTGAGAAAGTCGAGCTTGTTAGCCGTGCTAACGTTGTCCGAAGACGTCTCCTTCGTCGCGTCGCTTTCGCTGGCTAGCCCGCTACTTGTTAGCGGGGTAGCTGTGTGACGCAGTTAGCGCCGTCGAGCGAAGCCGTCTGCGGAAAGAGAAGAAAAAACCTTGAGGTCAAATAAAAGACGCTGGACTAGCTTTTGCTAGCCCAGCCACACGTAGGAAATTTCTCTGTGCACTCGGAGTAGGGAGTAAGCTCACCTCAGATACAGCAATGTAGCTACAGAGAAGTCCCACTAAGTTCAGGTGTAAGCGAGGTGAAGGGCACAAAAGAGGAAGTGAGATTGACGCACGCGTCTTTATACCAAGAGGGCGGGGCCTCTGTGGTGATGCTGACGCCCACCTGCCGTAAAGGCGTGATTGTATTACTTCAGGTAACCGCGCGGGGGTGCAAATTCCATAGTCATATGTTGCACTGAGTGAACCTGACTGATAAGGGAACTACCACAGCAAAGCAACATAATACGCATGTGGAGTGGGTAGGGGGTGGGGGTCCCAGCATGGATGCCTGGTGAGTGACGCAGCTCTTAGCGCCTTCGCATCTCCTAGGTTGCTGTGTCATGGGAGGCAAGGGAGGCCAGTGGTGGCAGTGAATTTGAGGGAAGGTCATAGCACAGTACAGTCCAGAGCTCCCCCTAGCATAGTTCTAGGACCATTCTTTATCAGCCAGCTCAGATGAGCTCTGTCACAGGTCCACAACCTTGGGGAAGGGATGGGGTGGGGAGTGGGGACAGAGCATCTTTGGTTCCATAACATCCCAGGAAAAATTTGAAATAGTCTGCCTTCCAAGGCCAGGTTCAGATTCAGATATCAACATTGTCACACCTTTAGATAAACCCTATCAGAGACACAATCAATGCCATGAAAACAAAATAAGTGAGAAACTAAAAGTTGTGCTGTTTCTAAAGAAGAGTGGGATTTGTGTAGAAGAACAAAATATGATGACTTGGGAAACCTATCAATGATGGTAATATTGCCATATGACTTTCAGATGATGGTAGACCGGTGACAAAAATAATGGCGATGTGGGACCATGCATGTTTGTCTGGGGGTAGGAAGAGAGTATACAGTATTTAGTCCAGAACCTTATCCCTAAATGAAGATGGAATGACCAGTTTCCTGGGTAGACCAGTGCCTGGGTCTAGTTTGTCTTGCTGGGCTCCTCTTATACCCTTCTCAATGGTCCAAGTCATGACCACCACAGTGCAGGAAGGAGTAAGGATACTTTCATCAGTCTTAGAGTGATATGTAGGCAAAAACTGTTGAGATAAAGCATCTGGTTTGATGTTATGTGAAGCGAGTCTTTAGGTTATGGTGAAGTTGAACCTGGCAAAGAGAAGGGACCATATGGCTTATCAAGAGTTTAGTCTCAGCACCCTTGATGTATTCCAGGTTTTTGTGGTAAGTCCATATAAAGGACTTTCAGCACCCTCCAGCCAGTGTCTTCATTCCTCCAATGTCAGTTTTATGGCCAGGAATTCTTGGTTGCCCACATCGAGTGCTTTGAACGGCTAGTCATGAAAAGCATCACATCTGTCCTCCCTGACTCCCTGGATCCCTTCCAATTTGCATACCGACCTAATCGCTCAACCGACGATGCCATCTCCTCTGCCCTTCACACAGCTCTCACACATCTGGACACGAAGGACTCCTATGTTAGAATGTTGTTCATCGACTTCAGCTCGGCATTTAACACCATCATCCCCCAACAGCTCATCCTTAAACTGGACAGTCTGGGGCTGAACACCTCAATGTGTAACTGGCTGCTAGACTTCCTGACCGGGAGACCACAGACAGTACGAGTCGGGAGTAACACATCTAGCACCATCACATTGAACACAGGGGCCCCACAAGGATGTGTGCTGAGCCCCCTTCTATTCACCCTGCTAACACACGACTGCACACCATCATACAGCTCCAACCACTTCATCAAGTTTGCGGACGACACAACAGTGGTGGGTCTCATCAGCAACAACGATGAGACGGACTACAGGAACGAGGTGAGCCGCCTGGCCTTGTGGTGCGGACACAACAATCTCACTCTCAACGTGGAGAAGACAAAGGAGATTGTTGTGGACTTCAGGAAGAAGGATGCCCAACATGCCCCTCTGACCATCAACAGCACCGCAGTGGAGAGAGTAGACAGCACCAAGTTCCTGGGAGTGCACGTCTCAAAGGACCTGTCCTGGAGCAGGAACACTGCAGCACTGGCAAAGAAGGCTCACCAGCGTCTCTACTTTCTCCGCAAGCTGAAAAGGGCTGGAGCTTCAACCCCCATCATGAGCACCTTCTACAGAGGTGCCATAGAAAGTGTCCTGACCAGCTGCATCACTGTGTGGTTTGGTGCATGTACTGCATCCTGCCGCAAGAGCCTCCAGCGCATTGTGAGAGCAGCTGAGAAGATCGTGGGCACCTCCTTCCCCTCACTGCAGGACTTACACAGCAAACGCCTCACTCGGAAAGCCCACTGCATGGCAGGTGATCCCACACACCCACTACACAGCTGCTTCAGACTGCTGCCATCAGGGAGGAGACTGAGGAGTCTCCAGGCTCGAACCAGCAGACTGAGAGACAGCTCTGTTCATCAGGCAGTCAGGATGCTAAACACTCTGCCTGCTCTGCCTCCCCTCCCATTTGAACTGCCTTAACACTAAAACTTTCTCACATATTATCACTCAACACAAAGTTTTTAACACTGGACTCTGTGTCATCAAACGGGTTATTCACTAAACTCTCGGTCATGTGCTCATACAGTTTGCACTACTTCTCATACTTGCACTAATGTTTG
The DNA here is from genome assembly GCA_038048925.1 of Garcialebias charrua. NCBI lineage: Eukaryota > Metazoa > Chordata > Actinopteri > Cyprinodontiformes > Rivulidae > Garcialebias > Garcialebias charrua. Next base: position 11,127 of record JBBPBX010016030.1, on the reverse strand, counting down.
TATTACATCACTGCCTATAATCATAATACTGTTTACATTCTCTGTTTACATTTATTAATACTGTTTACTTTTATTACTACTGCTTACATGTAATTACTACTGTTTACATTTACACTACTCTAATATCTACACCACTGCTGATACATATACAGTGTGCTCTGAACGGTCTTATTTAGGGATGCCCAATGTGCCTTACTGCATATGCCACTTTTTGCCTCTATAACAACATCAACTACTACCTCATACATATACTGTGTACATTAACTCATACGCTGCTTTGCCACTTTGCAAATGTCAATGCTAGAAACCTTTAGTTTATTTTAGTTATACTTTTTATACTCTTTTTTTTTTTATACTAGTATGCAAAAACTCAGGACAGTATTATGTTCATTAAATGTTTAATGTTTTAGTTTTAGAGTTGGTGTAAATTTTCATACTCTTATACCACTATGCAAAAACTCAGGACAGTGTTAGTTTTACTATTTTATGCTTATGTCTATTATTATATGTTTCAGTGTTTCAATGTTTAGATGTTTACTGTTGCACCGAGGGACTGAGAGAAACGCAATTTCGGTCCTGTGTATGTCCTGTACAGTACATATTGCACCGAGGGACTGAGAGAAACGCAATTTCGGTCCTGTGTATGTCCTGTACAGTACATATTGCAGATCTGACAATAAAGTTGACTTTGACTTTGACTTTGATTAGCCCGGTTTGTAGCTACACTAGGCTAACTCTCGGCAAAAACTCACGGACACGTTGGCCTGTAGATTCATAATTCTGGATCGCATGTTCCAGTCCAATATCCGCAGCTTTTTCAGCGCTCCTCTCTACACATCCAGCGCAAAAAACTGCGAGTACAAGCTCTCCAAATACTCCTTTGGAGGAAGTACTGGCAGGAGCCCGACTAAAAGCGTCCTCTCTGCTCAGCCGCCATCTTGGATCCCTCTTATCCCTGATAAGAAACCGCTCTGATAACAGGGACGGTTATAATGCATGGCTAGTTGATAACACTCCCAACTCCAGCTCTGTCGAAGAACAGGAAGTTGTGGATATTTGTTCAGCTTTGGATTTATTGAATCCTTTGAAAGAAAGACCTTATATAACGCTTAAAGTCAACTCACTCTGATGCATGCTCAATAATCCAGGTAGAAAAATCTAAAAAAGCTAAGTCTGGTCCTCTGGACATTCAAAAAATAAAACAAAACAAAGCAAAAAAAATGTAGAAACGTTTCGTCTTTCGTCCGAAAGACTTCCTCAGTCTGAGTTGCTGTGTTCAGCTCAGTCTTATAAATAGCACCCTCTCACAGTGTTACACAACCAGTTGGCTGATGACAGCCTGAAACCAGCTGCTCACATGATCAAGGAGGGCCATCAGCCTAACAATGGATCATTAGCACCCTGATGGTTGTTTGCTATTCACAGAGGGCTGAGTGATACTAGCAATAACAGCATTGTAAGAGGGAGACAGTTGACACAGAAGATCAACATCATCAGGTCAGGACTCTGCGGTCTACACTCATCTCCAGGCCAGCGGTCACTCTTTCAAGGATGAAGATGTTCACATCCTTGATAGAGAGGAACGATGGTTTGAGAGAGGAGTAAAGGAGGCCATCTTTGTGAAAAGAAACCGTCCATCATTAAACAGGGGTGGAGGCCTCCGGGTTCAACTGTCTCCCTCTTACAATGCTGTTATTGCTAGTATCACTCAGCCCTCTGTGAATAGCAAACAACCATCAGGGTGCTAATGATCCATTGTTAGGCTGATGGCCCTCCTTGATCATGTGAGCAGCTGGTTTCAGGCTGTCATCAGCCAACTGGTTGTGTAACACTGTGAGAGGGTGCTATTTATAAGACTGAGCTGAACACAGCAACTCAGACTGAGGAAGTCTTTCGGACGAAAGACGAAACGTTTCTACATTTTTTTTGCTTTGTTTTGTTTTATTTTTTGAATGTCCAGAGGACCAGACTTAGCTTTGTTAGATAAAGTCAACTCAGTTTATGTGAATTTTCTTTGCGATACAGGTGCATGTAAAACAGTTTTAAAAACCAGTGTTCCTGGTCCGAAACCATCACAAAACTCCATCTGGGTAAAATCAGCAGATGGCCTGACCAATAGACAAAGCATTTCCAAACCGGTGTACTTCACAGATGAAGAAACTGGTTCTTGCATTTCAGCAAATATTGTAATATCACCTGACTGTCCCGTAAATTTACTGGGCAGAGATTTACTGACAAAACTGGCCATTGCAATCATTCCCGTCAAGGACGGAATGAGAGCCACAAGATTGGACAAAACTCAGATTTATGCTAATCAAAGCCTGATCGATGTTTACTGCTCACATGACCTGGGTTCAACTGACAATCTAACAGCTGTTTCCTTTTTGATGCAGGTAATGTGCTGACAAAGAAGGAGGATGAAATGCCTCTGAGCCAATTACAATTAGACATGAGTTTTCTCTCAGAACGTGATGAAACTGACCTGAAACATTTACCTAACACATTGTGGTCTTTAGGACCTTCTGATGCTGGTTTGTTAAACTCCATCCTGATGAGCTCAAACAATGATGACATGATAAATAATACAGTCCTAGACATGCAGAAAACTGCACCTAGACAGGAAAAGCAGATGTGGGAAACTAAAAGTGCACAGCTTAATGCTTATGGTTTGTATATGAGAATCCCTCTGTACTCTGTTAGGACAAGAGCATGTTTCATAGTGAACGGCGGGTGTCAGAAGTGGGATATCACTAATCTGCTGAGATCTGAACACCTCCATGACTACAGCACCAATCTATGGTGGCAACTGATGAACAAAACTGCTTATGAAGGGAAAACTACCAACTGCTACGTCTGTGCTCATCTACCCTATGCCACCCACAATTCAGGTTTGCAACCTGCTACTGTGCACACAGACCAACAAGCGTGCCTGTATGGACTAAGCACCCACCCAGTAACAGGCAGCTGGGTAAGACGAGACTACACGAAACCACTGTCTGATGAAGTGAAGGGTATGCACACAGACCTACACAGACAATTAGCCATGATGACTATGGGATACAACTTCACGTCAAATTGCAACGTCACCTCAAATGTCATGCCTCTACCCCAGACGCCCATCAAACTGCCTGAACTGATCACCATGACACATCTGCCGCCAAGAGTTTTGGGACTCTATGTTTTCAACAATGGAACCATCCCTGTGAACTAACATGGACACTCCACTCCCCTACTAACTCCGGATAGAAGAGAAATCCTGGAGTCACAAGATCTGTAGGCACTGGGAGCTGAGATTTTAAACTAGCATTTTATGCACCTTGTTCAGAAAAAAGTTCATCTTGATGTAGAAGATTCAAATTCAACTAAAAAAGATTGCACTTTTTGCTCTCTGAAATTGTTCTTATTAAGTAGCATTAACAAAAATTACACTGATGGTTTATTCTTCCAACTTTTCTGTAAATCAGCGCGCAGGCTAAAAGCAACACAGCACATTCACTAAAACTTACATCTCTTTTTATAACACTGTCGTTATCTATACTGTATGTTCTTTGAATGCCAGGGGGTTAAAAATTCCACAAAACGGAAAGCTTTATTTCTTTTTGCCAAACAAAAAAATACAGATCTTTTTTTCTTTCAAGAGTCACACTCTACTAGTGATGACATAAATTTTTGGAAAAACCAGTGGGGCAACACCCTATATTCATCACATGGTAGCCAGCATTCAGCTGGCACTCTTACACTCAAAAACAAATTTGAAGGTGACATCCTTTTGAATAAATCTGATTCTCAGGGACATTTTGTATTTACAATATTGTCATATTATAATAAAATCATAATTACCATAAATATTTATGGTTATAACTTAAAAAATGAAAACTTACAACTTCTCTCTCTGATAGAAAAAAATCTATCCGATGATCTAAACAAATTTCCTAATGCAATTATCAGAGTCAGAGAGTCTTTATTGTCATTTGCACCGCATGTGGTACATGTGATGAAACGAGATTATGTACACAGGGTCCCAGTTACATCCAACAACAAATGCAAGAGAAAAACAGTAATAACATCTAGGATTAACTAAGAAAAAAACATCAACTAGTAATACACTAAGCCCTAATGTAATAGAAAAACATCATTATAAACAGCAGCACGAACACGAGTCTGTATGAGCAGATGGTCACAGATGAACACAGCAACAAGAAAACAGATCAGCATCAGCATGATGTGATATTTTGCAGTGATTATTCTTATTATTTATTTATTCATGAGTCTAACAGCCTCAGGGTAGAAGCTGTTCCTCAGTCTAGTGGTTCTACATTTGATGCTCCTTAACCTCCGCCCTGAGGGGAGTGGGGCAAAGAGTGTGTGTGCTGGGTGATCCTCATGGGTTATCCTCATGGGAGGGGATTTTAATATGAGACTAAACAATCAATTGGACAAATGGCCTCCTCGAGCTCAAGATTCTAACACTCCTCTAAAATCTTTTATGCAGAGATACAGTTTAAAGGACATCTGGAGAGAAAATTTTCCTTTAGACACTATTTACACCTGGAGTAATAATGATGGATCTAAACAATCTCGTATTGATTATTGGTTAGTGTCTGATCACCTACCAAATAATAACTTTACTGTTAACATTCTTCCGACTCCTCTCACTGACCATAAAGCAATATTTATTTCATTACATTTTACTGAAAGCCAAACACAGAATAGGAAAGCTTACTGGATTTTAAACAATTCATTACTTAAAATGCACCCAGTACAGCAAAAAATCTCCCAAACAATCTCTTATTTTTTTGATAAAGCCAACTTTGAAAATAAATTTGGTGTCAACTGGGAGTTATTTAAATTTGAGACTACAAAATTTCTAAGGCAATTTGGCTCTGACTTTAAAAAGGCCAAGAAAGCTGAAGAAAATAAAATCATTGGTGAAATTATGACGCTCTCCAAAAAGAGTCCTCTAGCCCTCTCAGACAATGATAAATTAAATTTAGCTATTTTACAGAATAAGCTGGACGAAATTTATAAAAATAGGGCAGAAGGAGCCTTTGTAAGATCAAGATTAAAATGGTTGGAAGAAGGAGAAAGTAACTCCTCCTATTTCTTTCAACTAGAAAAACATTGTGCCAAATCCAATACACTCCATGAATTAAATATAGAAGGCCAAGTATCCTCTGATCCAAAAATTATTGCAAACTATATCAGCTCTTTTTACAGTAAACTTTATGCACTTAGTCACTCTGACAAAAACCCTGAGCCATTCTTAAAATCAGTCAACACGCAGAACATCCTTGACTCTGAACGTGAGATGTGTGATTCTCCTCTTACAGTTAATGAAACTCTTTCATCTATAAATCGTCTAAAAAATAACAAATCTCCTGGGTCAGATGGGCTAACAGGGGAATTCTATAAGCAATTTAGTGGTCAACTTGCTCCTTTTCTTACTAAAGTATTTTTAGAGAGCATTGAAAAAAGAACTCTCCCCGCTACTTTAAACCAAGGGATCATTACCTTTATACCTAAGCCCAAAAAAAGATAAATTACTTATTGATAATTGGCGCCCTATATGTCTTTTGAACAACAAAATCCTGGCATCAATTTTTGCGGAAAGAATTAAATCTGTACTAAATACAATTATTGGAGAGGCACAATCTGGATTTATGCAAAATAGGCACATTTCCAATAATATACGACTTGTTCTTGATATCCTTGACTACTCAGAATTAATTACTGATAATAGCTTCATACTCTTCTTAGACTTTTACAAAGCGTTTGACTCTATTAATCACAATTTTATCTTCAGCTGCCTTCATAAATTTGGATTTGGTCCTTTCTTTTGTAGTTCAATTAAAACATATAAAAATGCTAACTGTTCTGTCAAACTAAAAAATGGTACCTCCTCTAGATTTAACTTAAATCGAGGAATTAGACAGGGTTGCCCAATTTCCCCTTTTCTCTTCCTTTTAGCCACCCAAATTCTTGCTGACTTTATTTCTATAAATCAACTAAAAGGTATTTCTGTTTTTGGTAAAGAAATTCAAATTAGTATGTTAGCTGATGATACTACTCTTTTTTTAAAAGACAGCAGTCAAATTTCACCAGCTTTAAAGTTAATCCAAACCTTCTCTAATGTTTCAGGACTTCACTTGAACTTTAATAAATGTGAACTTTTACCAGTTAAAGACTGTACTTCAAAATGTATATGTAATATCCCTGTCAAAGAAAGTGTAACATATTTAGGCATAATTATCTCCAAAAACAACTCAGAAAGATGCTCTTTAAACTTTGCTCCATTAATTGACCAAACCAAAAAAACATTTTAATCTATGGATTCAAAGAGACCTAAGTTTTAGAGGACGTGTTTTATTATCTAAAGCTGAAGGAACATCACGACTTACTTATTCTGCACTTTCCCGACAATCAAACATTAAAGACTATTGACCAAATGCTCTTTAATTTCCTATGGAAAAATCGTATTCATTACTTAAGGAAATCTGTGGTAATGAGCTCATACGAGAAAGGAGGCTTAAATTTTCTCGATTTCACAACTCTAAACAATACCTTCAAATTAAATTGGATAAAATCATATTTAAAAAATCCATCCTCCATGTGGAATATTTTCCCACATCACATCTTCTCAAATGGGCTCAATTTTCTCCTCTGTAATTACAATATAGATAAAGTACCAGTAAAACTTTCTGCATTTCACAAACAAACACTTATTTCATGGGCACTTATTTATAAACATAATTTTTCCCCTCATAATTTTTTATTTGGAATAACAAATTTATCCTTTACAACAACAAATCACTTTTTTATCCACAGTGGTTCAACCAAAACATCCTTCTACAGTAGTGGGTCAACTGTTTAAGAAAAATGGATGTTTACTCAGTTATGAGGAATTCAACATGAAGTTTAACCTTGCTGTCACTACTAAAGAGTTTGATAAAGAGCATGGTATTGTGTTTGATGCTGTTACTAATGAAATTTGTGAACTCTTTAGATACAATGTATTTGATGAACAGAAACCCTTGTTGAATGTAACTGACACCACTGTCGGTAAAGCTTGCTTTTCTTCAACATGTAGGAACAACAGAATTATCCGTGCCCTGTTCCAGCAGGATATTATTTCTATCCCCTCATCTGTCTTCTACTGGAGAAACTTTGTCCCTGATTCACAATGGAAAAATGTGTGGACATTTCATCAGAAACTGATGATAAACAACAAAATGAAAGATGTCTCCTTTAAAATGTTACACAGAATATATCCTACTAATCAATTCATGAAGAAATATATTAAAACAATTGACCCCAACTGTAAATTTAGCAAAGAGCACTCCGAAACAATCAGTCATTTATTCTGGAATTGTTATGTCATAAAGACATCTTGGAAGCATTGTAATAATTTTATCATCTGTAATATTGATTCAAATTTTTCATATGAACACATTATTTTTGGCTTTCACGAAAAGAATATTAATGTTTAAAAAAACTGGCAATTAATTTAATTATAATATTTGGCAAATACCATATTCACAAATGTAAATTTTCAAAATCTTTGCCTTTTTTCCAGGTTTAATTTAAGAAATAGAATTATATTTATGCACCATTTCTAAGAGTAACAACAAGAAAGCTATAAACACGGTTGAATGCTGTAGCTCCTTGAATATATTAAATGTATTTTTTCTTTATTTTTTTTATGTACAGGTACTCATTGTAGAAACCTGGCACCCCCTGGCATAGTTAATTTTTTAAATTTTTCTGTGTTCCTTGTTCTTGTTATCTTGTCCCTTGTTCTTTTTGTTCAGGGTCCTTCATGGCGCCATTGCAACGAACTCCTTTTTATCTATCATCAGTCCCGGAGTTTTAAACGAGTGTCCTTTTTGCAGTTTTTCAGAGAATGTTTTTCATGTTTTTATAGATTGTGCACGACTAACAGTTTTTTTTAATCTCTTAATACAGATTTTTAACCTTTTTGACACACTTTTTACCCATTCAGTTTTCATTAATGGTGTATTTTACAGCAGAGCCACTAAAGACAAGTCCCAACTTTTAAATTTTTTAATCGCTGAGGCAAAGATGGCAATTTATTTGTCTCGCAGGGACAGACTGCAGGATGGACCTCACCTTGATGCTGTGTCTCTGTGGAGGTGCAACGTCAAGGCCAGGCTGGCCTTGGAGTTTCACTTCCACAGAGACACTGGGGATTTAAAAATGTTTATGAAACTGTGGGGGTTCAAAAACATCTTATGTACCATTTCTGATCAGAAAGAACTAAACTACAACGAGCTTTTAATGTAAACAACTAATTTTAAGCTTGTCCTGATCATGTTTTTAATACTGTGTGAATAAAGTTTTGTTAAAAATAAAAAAAAACTTTTTGTTCACATTCTTATAATTGTAATGAATCTGTGTTAGTGATATATATAATATATATATATATATATATATATATATATATATTGTAAGAGGGGGTGAAGAGACGACACAGGAGACAGGGCTGTAGAACTTCACCTTTTAATCAACTCTTACTAAACTGGCGGGAACCCGCCCAACACTGCTTTATATACCCACATACATCCGGTCCTCTGGACCTTTCACAATAAAAGCATCCTGTAATACATTCGGTCCACTGGGTGTGAGTAGAGCCCCCTAGTGGTCCACCACACACGCCCCCCCAGAACACCCAGTAAGGTCCATCACTAGTCCCGCATTTTAGGTTTGATCAAACGACCAGAACGGCTGAACCTGGGCCCTGCAGAACCAGTCTGATGAAGTGGAGGGCTACGAGGAGGGTCTGCAGAAGATTCGGGCTCCAATGGACGTTGAGAGTTTCCGGAAGAAGGACCGCCGTCCGTTAATAATGTGGATGGAGGTCTGCCTCTGCGAGGAGCTTGGGCCGTAACAACCTGATCATCTGACATAACATGAGCTGGTTTAAGCCTATCAATACAGACAGTCTCAGTACGACCCCCTAAATCCAAAATGAAATGTTTCGGACCTGGTTGAAGAACTCGAAACGGTCCATCATACAAAGGCTGTAGTGGTGTCCTGTGTGCATTGTGTTTGACAAAAACAAATTTAGAGGACTCCAGACTCTTAGGGACAAATGACTGCGGTAAACAATGGTGTACCGGACCGGGGACACGAAAAGGGGCCTCCTGAGGTGAAAGATGGAGCAACGGTGGAGCGAACTGTGGTGAGGGTACCTCAGGTAAAAACTCACCGGGGACGCGCACAGGCTGACCGTAAACCATTTCAGCCGGGGAAGAGCTCAGGTCTTCTTTGGTTGCGGTACGCAACCCCAACAAAACCCAGGGAAGGCGGTCAATCCAGTTGTCACCGGTCAATGCAGCACGAAGTGCAGCTTTCAATGACCTGTGAAACCGTTCACACAAACCATTAGCTTGGGGGTTGTAAGCGGTGGTCCTGTGAACGTTAGTCCCCAGACCCTTGGCCATGGTAGACCAAAGCTCCGAAACAAACTGCGGGCCCCTGTCCGATGTAATGTCTGAAGGGGGGCCGAAACGTGCAACCCAGGTAGACAAAAAGGCCCGGGCCACCACTGCAGATGTTGTGGACGTCAGAGGAACCACCTCTGGCCACCTGGTGGTCCGGTCTATCATAGTCAGCAGATGAGTAAAACCCTGTGATGGAGGCAGAGGGCCTACTAGGTCTACGTGCACATGATCAAACCGCCGACTTGGGATGGGGAAAGGTTCCAACGGTGCTTTGGTGTGCCTGTTAACCTTAGCACGCTGGCATGGAACACACGCTGCTGCCCACTCCTTAACTGCTTTACGCAGACCGGGCCAAACAAACTTTGAGCTGACCAGTTTCACAGAGGCTCTAACACCTGGGTGAGAAAGGGAATGTAAGGAGTCAAAAACGCGGCGTCGCCATGAAACTGGAACCAGGGGGCGGGGCCTGCCTGTAGATACGTCACAGAGCAGGAGAGGACCTCCGTCATTCACCTGCCTTTCCTCCAACTCGAGGCCTGTGGGGCCGGACTGGAGCTCGAGTATTTCTGCGTCGCTACGTTGGTCCGCAGCCATAGCAGAAAAATCGATGCCAACGTACACGGGAGCGATCAGCACCCGGGAGAGACAGTCAGCCACCACATTGGATTTTCCAGCCACATGCTGAATGTCTGTAGTAAATTCAGACACCGCTGCGAGGTGGCGTTGCTGGCGAGCAGACCAGGGGTCAGAAATTTTTGACATAGCAAACACCAGGGGTTTGTGGTCAACGTATGCAGTGAACTGGCGGCCTTCCAGGAAAAACCTGAAATGGCGTGTAGCCAGGTAAAGCGCCAGCAACTCTCTGTCAAAAACACTGTATTTCAGCTCATTGTCCCGCAGCGTACGGCTGAAAAATGCAAGCGGCTGCCAAACCCCGGAAACCTGCTGTTCTAACACAGCCCCCACCGCAACATCAGATGCGTCGGTTGTTAAAGCTATTTGCGCCGCTGGGGATGGATGGGCCAAAAGGGCAGCAGTGGCCAGTGCAGCTTTAGCATCACCAAATGCCTGTAGGCGTTCTGGTGTCCAGTCCACACTGTCGTTGGGCTTTTTCTTTTTCAGCGCTCCATAGAGCGGACGCAGCAGTTGTGCTGCCCTGGGGAGGAAACGGTTATAGAAGTTAACCATTCCCAAAAACTCTTGTAGCGCTTTAACAGACTGGGGCTGTGGGAAATCTGACACCGCCTGCACTTTGTTTGGTAACGGGACGGCGCCACTTGCGGAAATGCGGTGGCCCAAAAAGTCAATGACTGGCAGCCCAAACTGGCATTTCGCTGTGTTTACAATCAGGCCATGTGCTGCCAGGCGCTGAAAAACCTCACGGAGGTGGGACAGGTGCTGCTCAGCCGAGCTGCTAGCCACCAGGATGTCGTCCAAGTACACAAATACGAAGGACAGACCCCTTAGGACTGAATCCATCAACCGCTGAAATGTTTGTGCTGCACCTTTAAGACCAAAAGGCATGCGCAAAAACTCAAACAGGCCGAAAGGCGTGATAACAGCGGTCTTAGGGACATCCTCCACATGCACAGGAACCTGGTGGTATCCCCGTACTAAATCTACTTTAGAAAAAATGGAGGTCCCAGCCAGGTGCACTGAAAAATCC
>JBBPBX010016029.1:20233-39217 GCA_038048925.1 Garcialebias charrua | reverse complement strand
CAGGAATGAGATCATCAGAGGTACAGCACATGTTGAACAACTGGGAGATAAAGTTAGGGAGGCCAGACTGAGATGGTTTGGACATGTCCAGAGGAGGGACAGTGGTTTGGACATGTCCAGAGGAGGGACAGTGGGTATATTGGTAGAAGGATGTTAGAAATGCAGCTGCCAGGAAAAAGACACAGAGGAAGGCCAAAGAGGAGATATATGGATGCAGTTAGAGAGGACATGAAGGTAGTTGGAGTGAGGACAGAGGATGCAGAGGACAGAGTGAGGTGGAGGAGGATGACTCGCTGTGGCGAGCCTGGCGACCCCTGAAAAGGGAAAAGGCGAAAGAAGAAGAAGAAGAAGCTACTTTGCTACTGACATGATTTAACCTTTTTGTTGCCAACGTTCTAGCAAGCCTTTAGCTACTTTAGGCCTTAAGCTTACATTTTACTACTTTTAGCTTGAAATCAACCTTTTTTTTAACAAACTTTAGCTGCTTCTAGCGAGCAATTTACTACTTTAGCTTGTGTTTTGCTGCTTTTAGTTATTAGCCTAAAGTGTGGCTGTTCTTGTCTTAAGTCAGTTTTGGCTCCTTCGGTCAACTTTAGCTCATATCTGTAGTTTGAACAGAAATCTTCCTGCAGTTTGACTTGACCATGTTTTTGTCCACTCAGCTGTATTTCTGCTACTGTTTATTTTGTTGGAGTTGGCTTCGGCTGTTTTCAGACACAGAATCCCAGCGTGTGGATGGTTCTATTCCCTCTCTGCGGCCCGCGGTCACACTCCAAACAGGAAACTCTTCCCTGGGGGCCACTTCAGAGCAGTGATTAAACTGCACACCGCTCAGAACTAAACCGCCGTATTTGACCTGCGAGCGTTCTTCCTACTCAGCCGTCGGCTTCGGCTGCTTCGTTAACAGGAAAGTGTTGCAGCTTCACGTGTTGACGACACAAGATGGCTGCCATTTTAATTCAGCGAGCAAAGAAAAAGGAAAAAGATGCGAGAATCGATCTACTCTCGCACGTCACATGCAACCACAGTGTTTTATAGACTCTGCAGTTTTCCCACAGCGGCGTGTGTGGCTGTGTGTATGTGTGTGTGTGTGTGTGTGTGCGTGCACATTTGTATGCATGCATGTGTGGATGCGGCAAATGCATGCTCTTCACCTTCCTCATCACATGGTTCACACACAGTGTGTGGTTACCAAGACAACAGGTAGTGGAGTCGATCGGGTCTTCAGGGAAGTGTGTGTGTGAGAGAGAGAGAGAAGAGTTACATTGTTTTCTGTGCTCGCTCTCTCCGGTTGCTGCGGAAATAGAAACATAGAGCTGTGAAGCGTGCAGCCAGGCTTTACCAAGGCTGAGTCAATGTGTGTGTGTGTGGGGGGGGGCTAGTCCAAGGTGACTACATCAGAGACAAATGGACAGACTCCATCCGTGAAGATAAAAACAATGAATAAAATTAAATTAAAATAAAAAATCTTCATGTTTGTGAGTTCAAGAAGTAAAACTGTAGAATAAGATGATGTCACCTAAAGTCATCAGTATCATGTTAACATGTTGTAAAAGTGAAACATATTTATCACCTGCCCTTTCATGCAAAAATCTCATGATTTCTTAGCCCTCAGTCTACATCAGGGGTGCTCATTACGTAGATCGCGGTCTACTGGTAGATCTCTGAGGTAGTACTGGTAGATCACAGCATGACATTAAAAAATAATTGTCTGTTCAGTGCCCTGAGATGACTTCTTTTGTGAATTGATGCTATATAAATAAACTGAATTGAATTGAATCTTAGAACATCTTTACTCAGCAAACAACAGTTTAGGTCAAAATACTATCATTTTAAAGCCACAGTACTGTACTATAGTTCATAATTTCTTATCTGGCAACCCGACTGACATGAAAACTACTGCATTTTTCATGTAAACCAGCTTATTTTTTGTTTATTACCCCCAATAAACATTGAAAAATCACTAATGTTTCCACAGGTTGTTTTCGTGTAAACGGGGCCTTATACCTGAAAGTTTTGCACCATAACTCATGTTCCCGGAAGGAAGGGAACGAGGTGCAACATAAATGCTATGGGAATTGCACCCCCGCGCGATTACCTGAAGGAATACAATCACGCCTTTACGGCTAGGGCGTCAGCGTCACGCCAGAGACCCCACCCTCTGGGTATTTAAGGCGCTGACGCCCATCCATCGTTCTCCAAAATGCACTTCACCGAGCTTTCAGCATTGAAAGGGCCAGGTATGTTGCACCTCGTTCCCTTCCTTCAGGGAACATGAGTTATGGTGCATAACTTTCAGTTCCCTTATCAGTCATGTCACTCGGTGCAACATAAATGCTATGGGAACGTAATTCAATCACGCCCTTGAAATGCTCAGTAAAATGCATGCTAGTGTGAATCCGCCTTTATTCAGCAGGCATCCCAAGGCTGCTTTCTACTGAGTGTTAGAAAGGACAGCCTGAGTGACATCACACGCAGTAACATCCAAACTGTAATGCTTTGCAAACGTGTTCATTGAGCTCCAGTTCGCAGCAGCACAGATGTCTGCAACTGGTACACCCTTGAACAGTGACCACGAGGTGGCCAAGCCCCGAGTGGAGTGAGCGTGCACTCCAGAGGGCATCTGTTGACCTTTGCTACTGTACGCCCTTTTTATGGCCTCAGTCACCCAGTGTGAGAGGCGCTACTTTGATAGAGCCTTTCCCGTAGCTGGTGCAGCAAAGCACACAAACAGTTGATTTGTTTTTCTCCATTCAGCTGTTCTCTGCATGTAAGGGCTTAAAGCTCTCACAAGGCAGAGAGCCTTTCCTGTTCCTGAGTGAGGACAGGAGCAGGTGGAAAAGAAGAGAGCTCAAAGTCCAGACTTCTGGGGTTCAAAGTCAAGACCTTGGGGATATACGCAGGATTAGGCCTTAGGGCAGTGGTCCTTAACCTGGGTTCGATCGAACCCCAAGGGTTCGATGAGTCAGTCTCAGGGGTTCTGTGGAGCCTCTGCCACCGAGGTAAAGACACACTTGTGTAAAGTCATGATGACACACCCCACTTGGCCCTGCAGCAAGTGATGGCTGCAGAGTCATCCTCTACAGTGCAGAGGATCACGCGATTGGATGCAGCACTGATTGGCCATTGCTTGGCCAATCAGTGCTGTGGGGAATTAAATGCGCGCAGTAGTCAATGGCTGTCATAGTTGTACGTCATGTTTTTTTCATAATATTTTAATCCATACTAAATATGTCAAGCCCTGAGCTCTGTAGCATTTCTCGAGCAGAGAAGCCGAGGCTCGACAGGCTTTGCTGGGGAGAGTTGGTTTTGTCCCGGATGACTTGGGAGCCAGATGAGACGCCAGCGTGTCCTCCATTTTTAGGCACATTGGCTATACCCGCTTCATCCATCCCATCCACGTCGAGGAACTACGAGAGCGGGAGCAGCATGGGAGCTCTGGGCTGAGACCAGGTGCGAGTCAGCTCTGTGAGGAAATCTGGAAAGATGGGCATCCTTTGCCTCGTGGCGGCCTGCTGCTTCGAATAAAAATAATTTCCTGCCAACCTCGTGACCTGTTGACGAGGTGGAGGCTCCGGCCATGGGATCTGCAGCGCGTCCGCTGCTCTGTGACCCAAGTCGAACAGAGCAGGGATCGAAAAGTCAGTCTCCGGGAGCACAGGCGCCGGGGTGTGAGACAGGTCCCCTTCCTGTTCCTCGTGCTCAGCGTCTGCTTCGTCCGCAGAAAATTCACCTGAGGCTGAGATTGAGATCTCGTCCTCGTTCATCAAACCTCAAGTGTCGAAGTCGACTTTTGAGTCCCCGATGGGAGCCAGCGCGTCCAGGCTGTTGCCCCATTCACCCTGGGTGCTGTCTTCCAGGGCCATGTTCTCGAGCTCCGACGTAGGAGTGAGAAGTTCAGCCGTAAAGGCGTGATTGTATTCCTTCAGGTAATTGCGCGGGAGCGCAATTCCCATAGCATTTATGTTGCACCGAGTGACATGACTGATAAGGGAACGTATTTTTCGGAGTATAGGTCGCACCTTTTTATAATTTTTTCATGGCCTGCGACCTATACTCAGGTGCGACCTATCTATGGCTTTTTATCACTTTCGGCGAAACAAATTTTTAAATCCAGCTCATTTCACAATTACATTCATTTATTAAGGAATAGTTCAGCTCAGACACATATTTGCTATAATTTTTATCAAACAAATAAATCTTCTTAAAAGCCTTGCTGTGCACTCCTGTGGCAGACATTTGCAGCAGAGTTAAACGTAGGTGTGACCTATCTAGGGATTTTTCCAATCTATTGGTGATAATTGGACAATGCGACCGATACTCCGGTGCGACCTATACTCTCAAAAATACGGTAGTAGGTAGGTCACTTTGACTTGATCATTTCAAAAATAGCTTGCATGCTGAAAAAGTCTGAACACCCCTGGTCTACATGTTGGAGACAACTCTCAGCTACTGCCAAGTTTAACTCAATATCAGTCCAACTGGTTGAGTTATTGACTTGTGTGTTTGATAAAGTTGATAACTGTGGCGGCCACCTTCAATCAAGTTAATGGGATATAGTTACTTCAAATGGTTACTTTCTGAGGATTTTTTTTTTTATCCATCCAGTGGTTTGTGAGATAATTTATGAACGGCCACAGAATTACATGGTTGCCCGCCTATCGCGGCAGCAGATAATAAAAATTAATCCCCGGTGCATCTTCTCAGCGATGTTTCTGATTGTGCGTTTGTGGTGCAGATGTGCGGACCCAGCTGGCGGAGCAGCAGCGCTGTCTGGAGCAGCAGACGGAGATGCGGGTGCAGCTGCTCCAGGACCTGCAGGACTTCTTCAGGAAGAAGGCCGAGATCGAAACGGAATATTCCAGAAACCTGGAGAAGCTGGCGGAGCGCTTCATGGCCAAAACACGCAGCACGAAAGATCATCAGCAATACAAGTGGGTTAACGGTTGTGTCATGCAGCTGCGGGAGGGAATTATTAACCCTGCTGCTGCCCTTAGGTCAAAGTGACCCGGTCGAAAACTGAGCCTTCAGGGGTGAGTTTGACCCAAGGACAGCAGGAGGGTTTGATTCATTGTAGATGGTTTGTTTCATAAAATGAGAATTTGGATCAGCGGAAAATACTGTAAATAAAAAGGGCAAAAGCTAAAATTAAGCTTGCAGAAGCTAAAATATAAATTATCAATATGTATATAAATATTTTAGCCCCTGATGTTAAAACTTGGATTTTTTTGAGGTGCAACATGATCTGATGAAACCTACATACAGAGCTCGAGCAGCTGACAGCACTTTCAAAACGTTTCTCTAAAACCATCTGTAGCTGTGCACAAAACTTGAAGAATGTTGCAAATATTCTTAAAATTGTTAATTTACTCGTTATTCTACAAATCAGGTTTACTTTAAGAAGGCCAAAAGAAAGTAGCTAAACTTTACTAAAAGTAGCAAACAGTTAAAACTGAACAACGCCAAATAGTAGCTAAAACAAAAACATGTCAAAGTAACAAAAAGCTACAGTAATTAGAAGCTAAAAGTAGCAAAAGGTTAGCTAAAAGCCACAGTCTAACTAATTATAAGAAAAAGAGTGCTACAAGCTAAAACTAGCAGAACGTTAGCTGAAAACTAAAAGTAGAAGAACGGTTTCTACAATTTCACAAAAGCAGAAGTAAAAATACACACACACACATACACACTACTGTACAGTATATATATTTAAAGTATAAACGTTGGAAAAACCAAACGTTAGAGCAGCTCTTTCTTGAATGAGCCGAATCTTTTGATATATTTATGGTAAAAATAACACAAAATCTGCAGAATTAGTTAGACCATAAACAAAACTAAAGAAATTTAAAATTAAAGATGGAACAACAGTTGATCCAGGAGTCAAATGAAAAAGTGTCTAAAAGTATCAGATAATTAAAAGCCGTTCAGTTTATTTTATTTATTTTTCCCGTTACAATGATTTATGTTTATGTTTATGTTTATTAAATTTGTTCATTTTTTTTACAAAAGTAACAATACAAGACAATCTCATAAATGATAGTGTACAAAATGTATGATAAGATCATTGTTGACTTTGGGATCAAATCTTGATTATAATTTTATGTATAATCTTAAATACATTTACAAAATGGAACAGGACTTTTAAGTGCCTTTAGGCAATGACTCTCAGCTACTACCACATCAAATTTTAGCTCAACATCTGTTAAACCAAATGGTAAATGGGTAAATGGTAATTGGAGCTTATTTATATAGCGCTTTCCAGCCCCCTGTGAGGAGCCCCAAAGCGCTTTACAATACCAGCCATCCACCCATTCATTCACTCATTCATACACCGGTAGTGGTAGCCTGCCTTGCAAGGCGCCATCCAGACCTACTGGGAGCAACTCGGGGTGCCAACAGGGGAGTGGTGGTGCAGAGGTTAGAGAAGGTGGACCTGTGATTGGAAGGTCACCAGTTCAACTCCCCTGACCGACAACATCAAAACGTGGGTGTGAAAGTTGAAACATTTTCAACTGCCTCCACCCACATTTGCCCCACTCTGGGCCCTTGAGCAAGGCCCTAAACTCCCACCATCTGCTCCACATAGAGGGCTGTGGTAGCTCGGTGGTCTGTGGTTGTGGCAGGAAGAACCTCCGGCGTAAAAACAATGTGAAGAAGAGAGCAGCCGAAAGAAATTTAAATCGACCCTGTAGTTCAGGAGAGGGTTTTTGTTGTTTTTGCGTCGTCTGAAGGACTTCTCGCTGTTTTTGTTCCAGAAAAGACCAGAACCTTCTTTCTCCTGTCAACTGCTGGTACTTGCTGTTAAACCAGGTCAGTCGGGCTCCACTCAGCACGCCTTTACAACAAAACACGGAAAAGTTTTGAATTCCTTGGCGTATGTCATTGTTTTTCCAGGTGAGGAGGGAGAGTAAGGACCACGCCACCCTCAGCGACCTCTACCTGAACAACGTCATCAGCCGCCTGACGCACATCAGCGAGGACTCGGCTCGCCTGCTGAAGAGGGTGAGCTCCTTCATCGTTCCACGCTGAGAATAATTCACAGACTCTGAGCTTTCTTCATCGTCGTCCTTTTAACCTGCTGCAGTTGGTTGTCGTTCGCAGAAATCACGTTAAAATGCATCAAAATTAGGAAATAAAATAATTTAGGCTCAAATCTTTCATTTTTACCATGAAATAAAGGGTGAAGGTGACGGTTCAATCCTCTCTTTGATTTTGAAAGGTTGTCTCTAATTTTTATAGTTATAATAATAATAATAATAATAATAATAATAATAATAATAATAATAATAATAATTTTATTTAAAAGCGCCTTTCAGGACACCCAAGGACACTTAACAAACCAATACAGTTCAAACATTATCAGTGACAAATTGAAATATAAAATACATAAAGATTATAAAATGCAAAATAATAAAAATACATTTAGTAAAGTTAATGATAAGCTAGTCTAAAGAGATGTGTTTTCAGGGCAGTCTTGAACAGAGAAAGGGAGGTGGTGTTTCGAAGGTCTGGCGGTAGAGCGTTCCAGAGGTGAGGGGCAGAGCAGGTGAAGGCCCTGCTCCCCATGGTGGAGAGGCGGGCAGAGGGTACATGGAGATGTAGCGAAGAGGAGGATCTGAGAGAGCGTGATGGGATGGAGATTTGTAGGAGGTCAGATAGATAAGGAGGGGCAAGGTTGTGGATAGCTTTGAACGTGAGGAGTAGAATTTTGAAGATGATGCGTGATTTAACCGGGAGCCAGTGGAGCTGCTGCAGGACAGGAGTGATGTGGTTATAGTAGGAGGTTTGAGTGATGACACGGGCAGCTGAGTTCTGGACCATCTGTAACTTGTGGAGAGATTTGTTGGGGAGGCCGTAGAGAAGGGAGTTGCAGTAATCGATACGGGAAGTCACAAGACTGTGCACCAGGATGGCTGTGGAGCGGGGTGTGAGAGAAGGACGGAGACGGTTAATATTACGGAGGTGGAAATAGGCAGACCGAGTAATATTGTTGATGTGTGAAGTGAAGGAGAGAGTGGTGTCGAGGATGACACAGAGGCTCTTGACCTGAGGGGAGGGGGATAGCAGAGAGTTGTTAAGGGGGACGAGAAGATGTTCTGATTTTGAAATAGAGTTTTTGGTACCAACAAGAATGATTTCTGTTTTGTTGCTGTTTAGTTGAAGGAAATTGTTAGAAAACCAGTGATTTAGCTCATTGAGACAGTCGGTGAGGATGGAGGGTGGGTGGGTGGAGTTAGGTTTTGATGACAAGTAGAGCTGTGTGTCATCAGCATAGCAGTGGAAATGGACGCCGTATTTGCGGAAGATGTGACCTAGAGGAAGGAGGTAAATGATGAAGAGGAGGGGTCCGAGGACAGAGCCTTGGGGGACACCCGTGGAGACAGGGGAAGACTGGGAACGGAAGGATTTAAGCTGAATGAATTGAGTGCGGTCAGAGAGATAGGAGTTGAACCAGTCTAACGGGGTACCTGAGATGCCAATGGAGGTTAGTCTGTTGAGGAGGATAGAATGACAGATGGTGTCGAAGGCAGAACTTAGATCCAGAAGAATGAGGATGGACAGAAGACCAGAGTCAGCAGCAAGAAGAAGGTTCAATTCCTAGTTGTTTCATTCCAGTGGAGATGCAGATTATCAGCTAAAAATCTAGAGCACTTAGAGCAGGGGTGTC
Organism: Garcialebias charrua; assembly: GCA_038048925.1. Lineage (NCBI taxonomy): Eukaryota > Metazoa > Chordata > Actinopteri > Cyprinodontiformes > Rivulidae > Garcialebias > Garcialebias charrua. The sequence goes on along the minus strand of JBBPBX010016029.1, from coordinate 30,552 downwards.
CAAAGTTCGGCCCGAGGGCCATTTGTGGCCCTTAAAGTGATTTTGTGCAGCCCACAACTGCAGTTTAAAAATGGCATCATTTGGGCGAGCAGATTTAAGAGGTCGATGCAGACTTTCTGCAAATTCGTTGGTAATCCTTTTTATGATATTTGGGTTTAACAGCCAAACAGATGAAAAAGTTATTCTCAAAATGAGTACCATAATATTAAGCAAAATACAAACTTTTGGCTGTAATAAATCTTTTATTTTCACTTTGTGGCACAAAGCACCACAAACCTTCACAGACTCCTATCAAAAAGGAGACTTTTGGATAACTATTCATAAAACTTGGCTAAATATCATATTGCAGTTGATAGAATAATCAATTGAGGGCATTTGGACATTTTTCTATTAATATAAAGTTGTATCATCATAACAGTTGATCTACAACTTTGTGTCGATTCACACCTTCAATGAATCTGTTGTAGCGACTGACCGTTGGATGATTTTTCAGAACTTTGATCAGTCTTTTGGGCAGTCCATAGATCAAAAGGCTGATTGACCCCCTTTTAAAAAGGACACTTACTCAAATTACACTTTTGTTGCTGAGAGCAGACTAAAGTGAACTTTACAAGCACAAGAAAGCAACAAACATCGACCCAACAAATCAAATACAGTACCCTATTTTTCAGATAAGGCGCACCGGATTATAAGATGCATTAAGTGAAACTAAAAGATTTTGACAGATTTTTGAGCTCCATGTACAACATAAAATAGGTTCGAGGTCAGTAAGCACAACCAGAATTAACACATAAGGTGCAACGTATTATAAGGCCTACAGTTGATTTTTGAGAAAATTAAAAGGATTTGAAGTGAGCTTTATAGTCCGAAAAATACGGTAAATTAAATATTTTGTTAAAAATGTAACTTTAGTGTTTATGAAGAGTTTAGTGTTTATGAAGAGTTTCAAGTTTTTGATCCACAACAATTTGAAACTCTTTTTCCACCAAAATTAGTAAACTTTTGTCCTTCTTCTAAAATATTGTTCACGTTGTTGAGAATTAAATTCTAATTTTTCATCCCACGAGTCCTTTCATCTTGATAGTTTTGGCACAGACATGAAAAAGTTCAGACACCCCTGACAAGGCCTGTCATGATAAACAATAAACAATAAATCAATTAATCACATGATAAATGAAAATTATCAGTGTCATTTTCATTTATCGGCTCTATCGTTTCTTTGTGTCTCTCTTTCTACTGAAGACACTGGATGAGAAAAGGCTCTGGGGCCTCATGTACAAAGACTTGCGTAGATTTCTTACTGAAAAGTCACGTACGGACAAATCCAGAAAAGTGTCCACGCACAAAAAAATCCAGATTTATCAAACTGTGCGTACACCGGAATCCACGCACATTCCTTATGTACAACACAATCAACGTGGAACTGAGCGCACATGAGAGAGTGGCCGACTCCGCCCTTGACACGCCTCCGTATGAATATGCAAAGTCATTCAAATATGCCATGCACGACAGGAATGTCGTCTCTGCTCCATTGCAAACCATGTCGGAACGTGGAAAAAAGAGGAACTTCACGGACTGTGAACAGAAATCACTTCTGAGTGAGGCAGAGAAGCACGGAAAAAGGCTTCATTCGGCACGCACAGTGCAAAACAAACCATCCACTTTTAAATAAGAAGTTGACCAAGCTGATCTAACATGCCTGTATAGCTTAGTGGCGAACGCGCCCGCCCTTCGTCCCAAAGGTCGTGAGATCGACTCCCGCTTGGTACAATGTTTTTTTTTTTTCATTCCAGATTTAAAGACCACAGGAAAACTATTGAATGAAACAACAAGAAATAGAACAATACATGAAATGAAAGGAAGCAGACGATTTATTGTTTTGTAAATAGTTTTCATGTGTATTTCAATCTGGAACGAAAAAAAAAAGAAAAACGTTGTACCATGCGGGAGTCGATCTCACGACCTTTGGAACTAAAGGCAAGCGCTTTACCCACTGACCTAAACGTAGGCGTGTTAATACACCTTGGTTAACTTCTTATCTAAAGAAATTACATCTCATTGTTGTCAATATTGTTGCCACTATCTGGCGCATGCTTTTATATCCACTCATCTAATTGCGTCCATGTGGATGTAATAATCGTTAATCATGTGTGTTTGGTGGGATTTATGATTGTTTTCACATCGTGGACACGGTTTCACAGATCACCTGTAAGTGTCGCCAAAGGAACAATAACCACAGAAACGTGCGTACGCCAACAGGGGAGCAGCCGTGGATTTCTACGTGGATGCGCAGATATTCCCGTTCATATCAGATTTGATACATACGCCACTTTGCGTGGAAAGTGACGTGCGCAATGTTTTTGTGCGCACGCATGGTTGATACATGAGGCCCCTCTGGTGTCTTCACTGACCCCTCTCTTTCTCTTTTCTCTTTAAAATCCATTTTAACGATCCAAAATCATGTTTTTGGATTGTTAAAAGCAGCTAAGCTGAGAAGCTAAGCTATGAGCTAATCTAAAAGGCCGACCTTGGGGAAAAAAAACCTCCGTCTTGTCGAAGCTCCAAAATCCACAGTTGATTCCTGTACCTTTGTGTAAAAAGTTGTTTGGTGTAAAAAGTTGTTTTCCTCTGCAAAAAAAAGAAGAAGCTGAGAACTTGTTTACTGATTTTTTATTAAAAGCTTTGTGTGAAAAATGTTATGCTAAAGAGCTCAAACCACACCAAGTGTTTGCCATTTTGAGGAAAAAAAAAAAAGAGAGACAGCCCATGTCACGTCAAGGAACCTCCCTCCCATTTTTCTTAAAGAGACATGCCGCTCGCTCCCTCACTATCCATCCTTAAGTTCAAACTGTCTTATAAAAAAAGAAACTGTCCTGATGACCCGACTGAGAATTATTAGATTTGGTATCTGGATGATTGAGCATGAACTTTGTTGCCTTGAACCACTTTGGCTGTGGCTGCCAATAATTACTAATTAATGTCAAATTTAAAGCAATATTATTGTTTATCGCATTTTTTTTTAAAGAAAATTAATCACCCAGCAAAAATTTGTTATTGTGACAGGCCTACCCCTAGAGTGAAATAAATACCAGAATTTGATCTCCCAACAACCCAGCCCACAGTCTGGTTTTTGTCCGTGCACGTCTCAAATCAGGACGTGTTCAAAGCTCATCTGTCCACACAATGAGTTTGTTCCATTCCAACCTTTGTCTCCATGGGCAAGACAAAAGAGCTGTTAAAGGACACCAGAGACCAGACCAGCACAGTGCTTGGTGAGGAGCAGACAACTGTTGGTGGTATTATTCAAAAATACCAAAAAGACCATCTGGTGCTCTTAGTCTGGAGCTCCATGTCATCTCATGGGGTGAGACATTAGCCCATGTCTACACAGGAGGAGCTTGTTAATGATCCAAGACCTCAGTCACCGAGAACACACAATGGTTTAATGGACTGAAGGTCCCCTGCCTCCTAACTGATTCAGAGAAGGTTCTCTGGTCAGAAGAGACCAAAGTCAGGTTCATTGGCGTCAACTCCAAGAACTCCATCCACAGTCAAGCAATGAGGTGGAAACATGGTTGGGCTGCTTATACTGGACAAGTTGGCCCAATGGTCAGGGCCATGGACCATAAAATCTTGGACAAGAACCTTCGTCTGTCAGCCAGAAGACTGAAGGTGGGTCATGGATGGGTCTTCCAGCATGATAATGACCCAACATAGACCACCAAGGCAACAAAGGAAAAACATTAAGGTTATGGAGAGGTCTGTCTCCAGACCATGACAGCCAAGAAACCTCAAAAATTTAGAAAGGTTTCTGTAAAAAGTAGAAAGATGTTTGCAAACAGTTATGGACTACAAGAAAAGTGTTAGGACATCCCACTGGTTGGCGATTGTCGCAGACTGGTTGGGCCTTTAGAACTGTGGGAAAATTGTGGGAAAAAGCCACACCCATTATTTGACTACCTACCTCCCCCAACATTAGCAGCCACCCCTACATTAATTATTTTTAAATTACTTATGTGGTTTTTAGACATGGACATTTGGGGCAATGGATGTTTTCTGTCAGAGGAGAGCTCCTATCCAGGTGTTAAAATACAAAAAAGATGGTTTTGACATGACTGTGGCTCTCGTGAAGAAGTTGTGAATCTCCACCACCATCAGATATTTGAGTGGCTTCCTCTTGAAGGCAATTTGCCAACTAGTTGCATCCAGTGAGATACTGGCTGAAATTTTTTTTACTGGAGAGAGCTGAAGCTTTGAGGTGCCAAGCTGCAGCCAAGAACCCTAAATGGTTCAGAGTGAACTTTCTGTGTCCAAACCTGGTGAAAACCAACAAAGCTTTCACCACCAAGTAGTGAGTCATGTTTTGCTTGGAGCTCAAACATTAAACAGAGAATGTAGATCTTTAAACAGAATCAGAATCACTAGAGATCCATGAAGCAAACTGACCCGAACCTGATGAGTGGCTCTGACCACAAACAAACCGATCCACCCGTAACCGAAGTTCCTGCTGAACCGCTGCCTCGTGCGTTCACCCGTCGAGCACTTTGAAGGAACAGTTCTTCGTCTGCATCAATATTGCATTATGCTGAAAAACTGGAATCCCAGGATGGATGAATCCCATTCCCACCGCACCCACGGAGAACCGATCAGATGCGCCCGCCGTCGCCATGGCCACGGGGCGGTTGGCGTTGTCATGGTCACTCAACCGTCTGTCTCTTCTCCCGTCTGTCTTCTGAGGAGACGGGAGGCTGTGACGGAGGTCTTCCTGCCGGCAGCCGCTGCACTTTAGTCCCCATGAATAAAAGACGAGCTGGAAGCAAGATTAATAATGAACGTACCGAGCTGCGGTTAGAGGCGGCAGAGAGGCCCGTGCCGGTGTTTAATTTGTTAAAGTTCACAGCAGGACGGCAGGACTCCGGGGAACGCACTCTTTACTTCTCATTAAAATCAACTCTGACTTTAATAAGGCGAATAAAAACCAGGACACGTGTAAAGATGTGAGCGCAGGGAGGCCTGTCAGGTTTACTCAGGTGAGGTGCTTTACTTAAAGCAGCTTTTACACTATTTTAATATCACTTTAACAAAATATTCATGAGGTTGAGTTACAACAGGAAGATGGTTTGAAAAGGTAAACTCCAAAAACTGTAATTCCTTTAAATCAGCGGTGTCCAAAGGGTTGGACATGTGGGCCAAAACTGTCAAGATGAAAAGTACCCGTGGAGCCAAAAAAATAATAAAATTTTAGCTTAGAAATGCTTTTAAATGTGCATAATACTTAAGTAGTAGGGAAAAAAACTATACATTTTGTGGAAAAGGAGATTCAAATCATAGCTTCAACATTAAAACCCCCAGTATAGCTCTGCGTACGGCCGTACGCTGCTGTACGCCGTCCGTACGCAGAGACACAAGCGTAGCCCCACAGGGCATGTACGCGCTACGCAGAGTTATACTGGGGCCTTTACGACCGCGTACGCAAACGCGTTGTCGTACAATAAACTGCCCGGCGCCAGACTGTTTTGTATGCGACACAAATGTATTAAATTCCCCTTCTTCATCCCTGATCTGGCCTTTTCTTTTGTTTTATTTGCCAAAAGGCAAGTGATCGCTTCCTCCTCCGTTGACTCCATGACTGAAATGAATGAATTTATCACGAGCGAATTAAACTCGGGTCCAGCGTGGCTGCGCAAGGTTCTGGAGATTTCCTGGTGTGCTGGTCTGATGTGTGGGCTGAAGGACCAGCGTTCCCTGTTATTTTTATACATTTCTTTTTTTAGAACTTTTTATTAACATATAAACACAGAACACCACTGCGGCTGAAGCTGCCAGCTCGTGCCTTTCCCCCACCCCCCGACACGTCAATCAATTCAGTAGGCGTGTCAGCAAATTACCAATCAGCGACCTCAATTTGTCCCGTAGGTAAACGCTCTGCGCTGCAGCTGCTCAAATAACGTCAAGAATTTGGTGCAAAAACGCGAGAATGAACGCGAGAGCGTACGCTGGGGTGTGAGGGTGAACCGTCTGCGTACAGCACGCGCGTACGGACACGCGTACGGCCATACGCAGAGCTATACTGGAGCCTTAAAAGTCCTCAAAATTATTTACCTTATTAACAAAAACAATCAGTTCCTTTGATTTGTTGGGTTTATTGTTCCCAGTCATGGAGCAAAAAAAGGGAACTGGAAATTTGAGGAAATTATATTTTCCAGTTTTTATATTGCTTAAAAGTATAGTTTCCTCAAATGGTTGGGGTGGTCAGAGATGGACGCCAAGGGCACCACATCCCCCAGGTCACATGTGGTCATGTGACCTGGTAGATCCATCCATCCATTCATCCATCCATTATCTTTCCCCGCTTTTTACTTTTTGGGTCGTGGGGGTTACTGGTGTCCATGTCCAGCAGTTACTGTGTGAGAGGCGGGGGACACCCTGGACATGTCTCCAGTCCATCACAGGGACAATCGAGACAACCAGTCACTCTCTCACCTAGGAACAATTTAGAGTTACCAATCAGTCTAACATGCATGTTTTTGGTCTGTGGGAAGAAACCGGAGTACCCGGAGAAAACCCACGCAGCACGGAGAGAACATGCAAACTCCACACAGGAAGGCCCCTAGCTGGGATTCAATCCAGCACCCTTCTCGCTGAGAGGCAGTAGCTCTGCCAATTGAGCCACCGTGTAGCCACTTATACAAAACACATGACTACATTGACCTTCTATGACCTTCTATAACGGGACGGTGGCTGAGTGGTTAGAACAGCTGTCCTCCAATGGGAGAGTTGGAGGTTCGATTCCACCAGCAGTCACATGCAGAAGTGTCCCTGGGCAAGACAGTGAACCCCTCGTTGCCTCCGATGTGTGTCCCATCGGTGTACGAATGTGATAAAACTCTGATTATAGATCTAGTAGAGTGCTGTTTGAATAATGAGGCACAGATTGTTGTAAAGAGCTTTGAGTGTCTTGATCAGATAGAAAGGAGCTGTATAGGTACAGTCCATTTACATGAGCAGAACCAAACTAATGCACAGATATTTAACTAGATTATTTAATGGGTTAATTTCAAATTAACTACCGTAATTTATACCCTGATGCATGCTCAATAATCCAGGTAGAAAAATCTAAAAAAGTTAAGTCTGGTTTTTTTTAACGTTTTTTTTTTTTGAATGCAGAGGACCAGACTTAGCTTTTTTTAGATACCATAATTTATACTTTTTGGTTTGTTGTTTCTGGTATTAATTTTAATTGAGTTGTTATCTCCAGGTAGCTTTGTCTAATAATCTGTCTAATAACAGCAAGCTGCTGAAAATAGCTAAAACAAAATATAACATATATTTAGAGTGAAAAATGTCAGGAGTGATTTCTGCCGTTTGTGTGTGAAAACTGAAAAAAAAAAAAAGGTGTTCAGCTCATCTCGTGTTAAAAGTTTCTTGATTTTTGTTTGTCTCCCTCAGAGTAAAGAGGTTCTCCTGCAGATTCAGGAAGACGTCATGAAGCTTCTGAATGAGCTTTATACAGTGAGTAGAACAACCTCTTGAGCTTTTCAAAGCAGGAAAATACATTTACAGTATTCCACTCTGATCATCAAATATAAGAATAATATCTCACTGTGTTGTGCTTTAAAATTCTTTGAATGTGGGTCAAAACAAGAAGGAAAATTTAAGCCTTCTGACGTGGAGTCACGTTCATGATGCTGTTTTGTTATTGCGCACGTTTTGTGTGAATGAGCGTATAAGACTTGGTGAAGCCGTGCTCCTCGACTTACTGAAAGGTTTTGAATCAGCCATAATATGCTGGAGCAGCCCCCAAGGTCTTAAATAAGGTTCAGCGCAGTCTCAACGGGTGTTTTTACCAGATTATTTATTTTCTCTTCCGTCAGGATTACCATGATCACTGTGAAAACTAGAATATATACAAACATTTAATAATAATAATAATAATAATGTCCTTTTTTGTCATCTGTGTATGTTTCCCATACACAGACGAAATTCATCTCTGCATTTAACCCAACCACCACCAGGTGGTGCAGTGAGCAGCCATAGAAAGCGCCCGGGGAGCTGGAGAATTAGGTGTGCACTCATAGACACCCCAAGGTGTGTAGTGGCCGGGGCGCGAACCCGCGTCCTTCAGGTCCCAAGTCGGAAGCCCTGCCACTACACCATACAAAACATGTGCAAATAATACAAACATTTAAATACAAACTAAACGTACCTCGCTGCTTTCACCGGGGGAATGCAAAGCATACCGGTAGTTTGTCTTGGTTTCCTTCACACCAAACATTTGAGTCCTGCTGACAGTTAATTTTCATCCACTAATTAGTGCACTGATTGCTGTCAGCTTTTACAAGGCTGGCCTTTATTATCTATGGCATCCCGTGAGGTACAAAAAAAAAACTCATTGAAAACTACAAATGCAATGAAATCAAAACAATATACTGTATTTATAACCAACGCAGTCAATCAGGTCTCTCTTGTAAATGAGTCCTCGAGCCTCAATGGGATTAACCTGCCTAAATAAAGGTTGAATGAAAAAAAAAAAACAGATAAGCATATAAACAATCTAGAGTTTGGAAATTAATGTTTTAAGTAAGTTACAGTCCGTTACATATGCACTCAACTGATTTTTCTTCCATTGATCAACTGGTGTTCTACCAGGCTCTGTGTTGGACCCAGTTCTGTTTATTATTGATCAACTTTCTGCATATAGACAATGTGATATTCAAATATATGCATATGATCTGGTTATTTCTACGCACAATAAATCTATACAAGTTAACATGTTATGATCAGAGCCCTAGAAAGAGAGAGTTGCGACACTCTTTGAACTCGCCGACAGGCGGTCACGTGGTTCATGCAGCTCTCAATCGTTCCAAACTACGGCTATGGAAACCTTGTGGAGCTGCGCCCTCTTGCGGCGACGGAGCGCTACTGCAGGCAGCGTCAGACTGTAACCATGGTAACACCAGGTCCAGACCAGAGCCATGGAACAAATCGCCCCCTCCGTGACCCACGTGACTTCCGCATTCCATTCTTACAATGGGACTCTATGGAAGTGTCGGAACTCTCTCTTTCTAGGGCTCTGGTTATGATTTCTCTGGAGATCACACTACATTTATTACATTATCTGATATGAAAAGAGGAACTATGACATTATTTGACACCCCATAGCTCAATATGACATAGGAACATAAGACAATTAATAAACCTGTGTCCAGTGACTAACTAAAGGTTTTTGAAACCGATACCCATGACATGGCCTGGATATTCTGATATTTCACTGTATGCAGATGATAACGTTATGTTTACTCATAATGCAACAAAAGAAGTTGCACAAGTTAACAGCTGTTAAATTGTCACTGGTAATTGTGCTGTCTCTGTCTCGCTTAGGGTATCAGATACTGTAGGAGGCGATGTCAGGACGTTATTCTCTTACAGCTATATACAGTATCTCAACACACCATAGAGACACAAGATACAGTAAATATCTAAATGTAGTGTGGAGTATAAACAAAATATTTAACCCTCATTTTCTCTTCTTTGGATACCCGCAGGAAAGGCATAAAAGCAGCAAAAGCCTGAAAAGTATTCATATTTGAACCTAGGAGTCTTTTATGTGCCTGACACATAAACAAAATAAGACAATAATGAGGCTGAAATTTAATCAATGTGCATTTTTCTAACACACCAGGAACTGGGACCATAAAATGTTTTCAGAGAAATGTTCTGAAAGTCAGACTGGATCCCTTTTAAATGTAAATTGTCTAAACAACAAGAAGTTTTTGCTGCCTCGTGTTCAAAGATGTTTTTCTAGCCCAATCGTTTGTTTCTCATCCAGTCTAAAAAGAGCTGTGAAGGAGAAAGTCTGCAGATTATTGGCGATCATCAACAATAGAGTTGTTGCCCTTGAAGGTGACCTTGTCTAAGCAGATACTCTAATCAGATGGAGCCTGATAACCTTGTGAGATGAAGATATCAGGACCTGGCTGCAGTTTAACATCATCTTCCTGTCTGACTTTGGTATTATGGGCTACTGCAGGTGATGAAGACGTACCACATGTACAACGCGGAGATGATCAGCGCGGAAGCCAAGCTGCGGGAGGCGGAGCGTCAGGAGGGCCGCGTGAAGGGCGTGACCGGGTCGGGCGGAGGGGTGGAGCCTGTGTTTGGCCTGCGGATAGAGGAACGCCACCAGAGACGCAACGCCGCCCGCAAGATGGAGAAGATGAGAGAGAAGGTGAAACACTCGAACACAAAATTTCTGTCATTATTTTTAACATTAAACTAAGAGTCTGTTTCTTCATCAGAGGAAGGCAAAATACTCAGAG
>JBBPBX010016029.1:9537-19906 GCA_038048925.1 Garcialebias charrua | reverse complement strand
TTTAAATATCTGTTCTTTCTTGGTTCTGTGAAGAGGAGTGGCTGCATTTTAATTCCATGTGGGGCAATAAAGCATTGACTGTTTAAACAATACTATATGGAATTAAATGTAATCAAGCTTGGAAGAAATACAAATCTTAATCAAAATCTTAGGGGAAAAAGATTAGGCTCAACTTCGGCAAAAAATTATAAGATGTTTAAAAAATTAACAAACTTTGTTTTTAACAATTTATCTGCTTCTTTTGTTTAAATTGATGTCTAAATTGTGTTTTTTTTCCCCCCCAAGACATTAAGTCTAAAAAACTGAAAAGAAAACAGCCAGTGTCATTTACAGAGTCAGGTTTTCAAACTACGGTAAGTTAACATTTTCACCACAAAGTTGACCAATTTTGTGAAAATGGAATGGGACCAAAGACGAAGCCATGAGGAACACCGCAAATCTTCATTATGTGAACTGAGTACAGTACAATTATTTGACTTTTTGGAGTCATGTGTATCCTTTATCCAAATTAAAGTCTCATTGAGATTAAAAATGTATTTTTCAGGACAACCAAAACATAATAAACATCAGGTGAAGAGCCACAGACCATGTAACTAAATCAGAGCAGCAATTAAATCAAAAACAGTTAATTTTACCAAAAGAACGACTTTCTCACCCCTTTAAAACAAATTTAAACCTTCTATGGTTCTGGACTTGAACCTGCTCTTTTGAAACTTATTCATAGAAACAGGCAGAGAATTTAAACACTCTCTCCCTTGAATCTGTTCCAAAGACTGACATTTGTAAAACACTGTGACAACATGTACTGGTTGTGGTATTTTAAGATATAAATACACAGTTAAGAAAGTACAGGTCCAGGCAGAGACTTGTATATAAAAACCAGCCAATCTAACTTCTACTTCAAGATGGCTGCCACCGCTAATCAACCTTGAAGAACATAAAAAGGGTTATAACTTCATCAGTTTTACAGATGTTCAGCTAAAATTTGGTGTGGTAGTAGCTGAGGGTCATCCCCAATCCATACTCTGAGCAATCAAATGAAAGCAGTTCAGCTGGTTCAGTCAAAGGATCAAAGCTTGTGTATTTAAAAAAGTTTAATTTCAACAAAACATTTGATCACAAAAATTAAAATTATTTATCTTAACGAATATAAAGTCAAGAGAGCTGAAACCAAAGCACCTTAAATTTATTGGGCTACGCTTGGTTTGAATAATCAGCAAAGTTCTTTGCTTCTCACTACATTTAAACACTTGTATAAACTTTTTCCTTCAGTGCTGTGACTTAGGGTACCACTCCAGTCTGAGCCGAGCTCTGAGGACCTACCTATCAGCCGAACTGAGCCTTGAAGCCTCCAGGAGGACGGGTCTGGAGGTGCTGGAAGGGGCGGTGGAGAACCTGGACCCCGCACGCGACCGCCAGCGTCTGCTGGGACTTTACCCCACTGCCTTCTGCCCGCCACAGCGCTTCAGCTTCCAGGCCCACATGGGCGACACAGTTAGTGTGAATTTATCATGCAAAGAAGGAAACATTTAATATTCAGCCAGACTGTGTTACTTTGAAGGGATTGTATAAATTGGAATATGTAAGAACTTGTAACCTTTTCTATAAGAAATTAAACAATTACAGTAGAGTAAACATTGGTGTAACAATGAAAAAAGATGTCAGTTACAAACTTGCTCAGGTTGTGAAATCTTAGAAGTAGCAGTGACATAAAATACTTGAGGATAAACTGGAACAGACCTGGATGTCTACTTTCTTCTTCTGGTCATGGTGTTGTCACTTCCTGTCAGGTGACCCAGATCGCCTCCCAGCCACAGGTCCAAGCTGAGCTCACCCTCCGCCTCACTCAGCTCCAGACTCGCCTGGCATCCCTGAAGATCGAGAACGAAGAGGTCAGAAAAGATAAATTAAGAATTTAATCCATAGTCAGAGACAAACTATAAAAAACGTGTGCTATAATCTGGGTTTTTACATTCTTATCTCTCAAAGAATAGATGTTACATGAAAATCTGGTAACAATTTATAATACAGATGTGTACGTATCCAGTACTTACCAGGTACATAAATTTATAAATTTATTAACCTTTATTTAACCAGGCAAATCCCATTGAGATCACAGATCTCTTTTGCCTGAAGTCAGCTTAACATGCATGTTTTTGGTGGGTGGGAGGAAACTGGAGTACCCAGAGAAAACCCACGCAAGCACGAGAAGAACATGCAAACTCCACACAGAAAGACCCCAGGTCCAACCGGGGATTGAACCCAGGACCTTCTTGCTGAGAGGCAACAGTGTTAACCACTGAGCCGTTGTGCTGCGCAAAGGTAAATACCACAGTGGTACAGACCCACAATGCACCAGGTACAGGTCCTGCAAGTACAAAGTAACATGTCACTTTATAATACAGCCTGGTACGTGTAGGTACCTCATATGTACCCGTTACCAAACTTGTATGGGGAGCGTGCCTACAAGGTAAGTTCCAGTTACACACAGTTTACATATCAGGTATGTACCCTTTACATACAGGTACACACACAGTTCATACTCTTCACATACCAGGTAACAAACCAGCTTGTACCCTTTACATACCAGGTACAAACCCGATACGTACCCTTTTCTTACCAGGTACAAACCCAATATGTACCCTTTATATATCAGGTACAAGCCCGGTACATACCCTTTATATATCAGGTACAAACCCGGTACGTACCTTTTACATACCAGGTACAAACCCGATACATACCCTTTTCTTACCAGGTACAAACCCAATATGTACCCTTTATATATCAGGTACAAGCCCGGTACATACCCTTTATATATCAGGTACAAACCCGGTACGTACCTTTTACATACCAGGTACAGACCCGATGTGTACCCTTTTCTTACCAGGTACAAGCCCAATATGTACCCTTTTCTTACCAGGTACAAACATGTACCCTTTTCTTACCAGGTACAAACCCGGTATGTACCCTTTTCTTACCAGGTAAAAACCCGGTTTGTACCCTTTTCTTACCAGGTACAAACCCGGTATGTACCCTTTCTTACCAGGTACAAACTCGGTACGTACTGTTTACTTACTAGGTACTGTATAAGCACAATACATACACTTTACATAGTAGGTACAAACCTGTTATGTACCCTTTTCTTACCAGGTATAAACCCTGTACATACACTTTACTTACCAGGTACAAACCTGGTACGTACCCATTAAATACCAGGTTCAAACCCATTACGTACCCTTTTTATAGCAGGTGCAAACCCAGTACATATCCTTTTCATGCCAGGTACAAACCTGGTACGTACCCATTACATACCAGCTACAAATCTGTTATGTACACTTTACATTACAGGTAAGTACACACTCAATACTTACCTTGTATACTCGAGCTGCATCACATAAAGCTACCAAAACTATTAAGAGCTTGATAAATAAATTGTCCTGAAATAACACTGTTTTGTACCATCTTCTATTTTTGTGTCCTGTTAGGAGTTTTATAATAGTTATTAAGTCAAAAGATCTGACTCCTGTTCTGCTTGTTTTTAATTCAATCTACACATCAGTTCTTTATACTTTTACTTATTTTGTGGCTTTTTTTCTCATATAAATATTTGATTATTTAACCGTATTGATAATTTGCTTTAAGCAGCTTAAATACTGAAGATGTGGAAACTGATTTCATCAGTTCACCGTCTGACTCGTTTTCACAGCATTACTAGTGCTGGCTGTCCAGTTCTGGTCATCAGTGGGTCGCATAAAAACATGTGTTTATCTGACAGTTAAAACTGTTTTTTTGACAGGGTTTTGGTAATTTATACAATAAAAAGGTGATAACGGAGCAGATGTAGCCTGTAAGAGTAGAGCTGAGCTCTGAGAGCGGCTCGGTGCTGCAGTCTGTTGGCGAACAGAGGGCAGCTGCTAACTCAGCCTGAAGGGCATTAAAATGCTGAAGGAGCCGGGATTAATGAGCAGCATCTGCACGTCTCAGCAGCTTCCAACACACACGCAACCACACCCAATCATCACGAGCAAATAAAAACACATTGTTATCCATGCTGTAAACACACACTTTGTATATGGACGGAGAAACAAACACACACCACCTCAAACATTTTGGGTAATTAGCAACTACAGCTTACAACATAAAGAAATGCTGAGTGCTGTAAGACTTAAAATCATAGGAAGATGCTGAAACCATAGCTAAAAGCTAGAGTTAGCGTAAGGATAAACAAGTTAAAATGAACAAAATGGCAGTTGAAGGCTAACATTTACACAAATGTAGCTGGAAACTACAAATTTGCAAGATTGTAAGTAAGAATCAAAACTGAAGTTAGCAAAATTGTTGCTAAAAGCTAGAATTAGCATAACCATAGCTTTAGACTGAAATTAGTAAAACACTTGCTGAAAGTGGACTGTCGGTACCTACCTATCTGCTGCTTCCGGGGTCCCACAAGCCAAAAAGGCCCAATAGGACTCCTTCTTCAGCCTGACAGCATCCCTCACCGCCGGTGTCCACCACCGGGTTCGAGGGTTGCCACCACGACAGGCACCAACAACCTTGCGGCCACAACTCCGATAAGCTGCCTCGACAATAGAGGCGCGGAACATGGCCCACTCGGACTCAATGTCCCCCGCCTCCCTCGGAACGTGTTCAAAGCTCTCCCGGAGGTGGGAGTTAAAGCTCCGTCTTACGGGAGACTCTGCCAGACGTTCCCAGCAGACCCTCACAATACGTTTGGGTCTGCCAGGTCTGACCGGCATCCTCCCCCACCATCGGAGCCAACTCACCACCAGGTAGTGGTCAGTTGACAGCTCCGCCCCTCTCTTCACCCGAGTGTCCAAGACATGCGGCCGCAGATCAGATGAGACGACAACAAAGTCGATCATCGAACTGCGACCTAGGGTGTCCTGGTGCCAAGAGCACATATGGACACCCTTATGCTTAAACATGGTGTTCGTTATGGACAATCCATGACGAGCACAGAAGTCCAATAACAGAACACCACTCTGGTTCAGATCAGGGGGGCCGTTCCTCCCAACCACACCCCTCCAGGTCTCACTGTCATTGCCCACGTGAGCGTTGAAGTCCCCCAGTAGAACAAGGGAGTCCCCAGGAGGCGCACTCTCCAATACCCCCTCCAAGGACTCCAAAAAGGGTGGGTAGTCTGAGCTGCCGTTTGGTGCATAGGCACAAACAACAGTCAGAGCCCGTCCCCCCACACGTAGGCGAAGGGAGGCTACCCTCTCGTTCACCGGGGTGAACCCCAACGTACAGGCACCAAGATGGGGGGCAACCAGTATGCCCACTCCTGCTCGGCGCCTCTCACCAGGGGCAACTCCAGAGTGGAAGAGTGTCCAACCCCTCTCAAGGAAACTGGTTCCAGAGCCAGAGCCATGCGTTGAGGTGAGTCCGACTATTTCTAGTCGGAACCTCTCAACCTCACACACTAGCTCAGGCTCCTTCCCCACCAGAGAGGTGACATTCCATGTCCCAATGGCCAGCTTCTGTAGCCGAGGATCAGACCGCCAGGGTCCCCGCCCTCGGCCACCACCCATCTCACATTGCACCCGACCCCTTTGGCCCCTCCCACAGGTGGTGAGCCCATGGGAAGGGGGACCCACGTCTCCTCTTCGGGCTGTGCCCGGCCGGGCTCCATGGGTAAAAGCCCGGCCACCAGGCGCTCGCCAACGTGCCCCACCTCCGGGCCTGGCTCCAGAGTGGGGCCCCGGTGACCCGCGTCCGGGCGAGGGAACATTTTGTCCATTTATTTTACTCATCATAAGGGGTCTTTGGGCTGCACTTTGTCTGGTCCCTCACCTAGGACCTGTCTGCCTTGGGTGACCCTACTAGGGGCATGAAGCCCCTGACAGCATAGCTCCTAGGATCATTGGGACACTCAAACCCCTCCACCACGGTAAGTTGGCAGCCCAGGGAGGGGTAAAAAAAACAAAAACAGAAGTTCCAAATGTTAATATTAGAGAAAAAGCAGTCAAAGAAAGACCGTCACAAAGTCTGAAGACCTTTTGATCAAGGAAGTCTATTCATGAAAGTAAAAATATAAAAATATATGAAGAACGGAGGACTGGATGAAGACTTTTCTGTGGTTCTGGACGGGATTAATTTAAGTTTCTGTCCACACAGAAGCAGCAGGACACAAATCAACCATTCAGTGATGCCGTAAGGTGAAAATAAATTGTCTTCCTATGTGGTTTGTACCCTGTCAGGTGAAGAAGACCTGGGGGGCGACTCTGACAACCCTGCAGGACATGACGGTGCTGGATGACTGCGACGTGTCCCAGAGCTTCACCCACAGCCCGTCGTCCGAGTCGGTCAAGTCCAGCGTGTCGGACGGCTACTTGAACAAGCCGAGCCTGGCCAAGAGGCGAGCCAACCAGCACGAGACGGAGCTCTTCTACTTCACCGTGAGGAAACGTTCACACTCTGAAGGGAGGACGTCAGCAAAGCCTCAGAACAAATTAAAGACCGTCTCTGAGCTGGGTCTCGGTTCTTGTCATCCGGGGTTCTGTTGTCTGCTCCTCTTTTACATCCCTTTGCTTAAATAGGGTGGATGTTTGATGGCATAGTTTTGAACTACGATAATTTGTTGGAGTGGTTGTTACGCAGGAAAAACATAAAACAGGAGTCGTCTGAGACTGAACATCTCTCTATTACAATTAAACACTGAATAACCAAACAAATTAAATTACTAAAACTAAACTCCCTTTGATTTTTGAAGATATGCCTCTAAGATTTAAAACTACCTTAATGCAGGTCTTTTGTTATGAAAGTTTATATTAATACGGTCGTACATAAACAGTGTTTTTTGTATCAGGTTTAATGTACACGTCACCATAAGTCCACCTCAGCTCTTTGGCTTTTCTCGGCAGTGGCAGAACTAACTACAGTATAAATTTCCTTCAGGATCAGTAAATCAGCCTTTTCTTGTTGGTTTTTCAATCCTCAGAAGTTCCGTGAGTATCTAGAGGGAAATAATCTCGTTTCCAAACTCCAGGCCAAACATGACATTTTAAAGAAAGCCTTGGCTGAAGGTAAAATTGACAGAAAGACGCTCGTATTTCATAATATATGCTACGATACAGACATTATTCTGCATTCATGTCCTTTTTTTGTTCCTCCTGGCAGGATATAAAGCTGAACTGCTGACTACCAGGTGAGGCATTCTGTCATTTCACAACAGACATTTACTCTTTACTATAATAATACGTCTTATTTCTCCTCTGACCACTTCATTTTGAACTCTGTGAGACTGAGACACTCGTCTTTCTTTTTGCTCTTCTTTTTCTGCTCATCACAGTCGTGGGCGGAAGAACTCCCATAGCAAGCACCAGGTAGAGTTTCACCTCAGTCGGGCTACGGGTGGGAAGGATCTATTTAGTTTGTGGCAAAACTGTTTATCAGAATAAAGTTAAAAATTCAATTTGGAGCCAGTGGAACTGAACAGAAAAGAAATGTGTGATCAAGTTCTAGTAGTATAAGAATTTAGATGACAATGTAGCATCTAAGACTTAAAAACAGAGTAAAGAAATTATTTATATGTATGAAATGTTGATTTGAAGGTTAAAAGTGAGGCTTCCTGTCTGGGAACTATAGTCATTTACACTTTGAAGATGGTGGTCTATAGCAGGTCTGTGTAGAGATCCAAGTTTGTTCACCAGTCTCCATTTTCACGCTGCCAAGTGGAATACACAACAAAGACAGAATTATACACAAGCCAAGCCCTGTGTTTGTTACCTACACGGGGGAGGATATCCATAAATATAACTCAGGGTAAAAACAGTGCTGTCCACTGTGAATAATATTTATATATTTTCAGGTTGTACCATCCAAAATATGCAAATGATAACTAAATGCCATTTCTGTTGTTGACAGCAGGATT
This sequence comes from Garcialebias charrua, assembly GCA_038048925.1. Classification (NCBI taxonomy): domain Eukaryota; kingdom Metazoa; phylum Chordata; class Actinopteri; order Cyprinodontiformes; family Rivulidae; genus Garcialebias; species Garcialebias charrua. The sequence continues at coordinate 12,012 of JBBPBX010016029.1, read as the reverse complement.
GTGGTACAGATATACAGCAGGGTGTCATCAGCATAGAGACTGACATACATTAGGTTCACCAGGCTCAGTTTTCATTACGCCCTAATTTAACAAGCTGAACCCATAATAAAAACAGAGGCTTATCTTGTACATACTGCTGTAGACAACTGACGATGTAGATGCCTGTAAACACAAACAGTATTTTCATTACCATATTTTTTGGACTATAAGGCGCACTTAAAATCCTTTAATTTTCTTAAAAATCGACAGTGAGCCTTATAATTCGGTGCGCTTTATGTTTTAATTCTGGTTGTGCTTACTGACCTTGAACCGATTTTATGTGGTACACGTAGGCCTGTCGCAATAAACAATAAATCAATTAATCGCATGATAAATGAAAATTATCTACCTCATTTTCATTTATCGGCTTTATCGTTTCTTCGTGTCTCTCTCTTTCTACTGTAGACACTGGATGACAAAAGGTTAAACTCCGGTGCTCTTCACTGACCCCTCCCTTTCTCTTTAAAATCCGTTTTAACAATCCAAAATCACGTTTTTGGATCGTTAAAAGCAGCTAAGCTGAGAAGCTAAGCTACGAGCTAAGCTAACAGGCCGAACTTGTGAAAAAAACTGTCTTGTCCAAGCTCCCAAATTCATGGTTTAAACCTGTGCCTTTGTCTAAAAGTTGTTTCTCTGCAAAAAGAAGCTGAGAACTTGTTTACTGATTTTTTATTAAAAGCTTTGGGTGACAAATGCTAAAGAGCTCAAACCACACAGAGCATCCACCATTTTGAGAACCGAAGAGAGACAGCCCACGTCAAGTCAAGGGGCCTCCCTCCCATTTTCTTAAAGAGACATGCTACTCGCTCCCTCACTATCCATCCTTCAGTTCAAACAGTCTTATACTGCCATCCAGTGGTCAAAAAAGGTACTACACACAAAAAATTAAGCAACATTTCTTCTTAAATTTGACAATTACTAATATTGTCAAATTTTAAACAATATTATCATTCGTCACAATAATTTCTGATTCCATTAATCACCCAGCAACATTTGTTATCGTAACAAGCCTAGGTGCACATCGCTCACAAATTTGTCAAAATGAACTTGTTTCGCTTAATGCGCCTTACAATCCGGTGCGCCTTATAGTCCAAAAAATATGGTATACGTTTTAATCAAAAAGATCAAAAATATCTCATAATACAGTTTAAGTATATGCTGGTATTTTGTTTACAGGATTCAACTAAAGCCATACCGTTGCTAGTGGAGAGCTGCATCCGCTACATCAACCTGCATGGTAAGTTCTCTTCCATCACTGAGGAACAAGAAACTACCAGGTAGTAAATAATCTAGAACATTTCTGAAGAAAATTTGAAGAGTGCTAATACAGCTAGTCCACATTTTTCTTTACTACAAAACCCAATGGAACTTCCTTTTAAATACTGTATAAAAATAAATAAAAATAAAATAATAATAATAAAATGTCAATTTGATGTAAAACAAAAAAAAAAGGATGTTTATTAAAGGTTAGGTGCACACTCTGCACTTCTGGAGAAACTAATAAAAATTCCAAAGAACTGACAGGCACACTGGGTAAAAGAGGATATAAATGTCAACATTTTAAAGTTCAAACAGTATAAGAGGGGTAAAGATTGTGGAGACAAAATATTACATTTAACATTTTGTAGTAAAATCTCTAAAAATGAATATCCAGTAGTCCCTCGCTACTTCGCAGTTCGTTTATCGCAGACTCGCTCTATCATGGTTTTTCAAAATAAGAGTGTACATGATACAATTGGATGATTGATGGATGAGTCGCACAATCGGCATGGACTTTTTATTTAAAATAATTTTGTAATTATTTAGCACCTGCTGCACCTTTGTGCAGCCCTTATTGCAGGATAAACTTCCTGCTGCAGCTGATCAGCTGAGCGGTGTACAGAGCGGAGAAGTGGGCGTGGCCAAGAATGCTTGCAAATGACACGAGAGCAGAGGAGGCAGAGAGCTGAAATCATGACATTCAGTGCTCTTTTAGAGCATTTAGAGTTTAGAAACATAGTTTAGAATAAAGGTAGTCCTCGAGTTACGACGGAGATCAGTTCCTGCGCAGCGGCGTAAACCGAATTTCAACGTAAGTCGAAATATACGTACATACTGCACCATATATGTACAGTACTCTATTACTAAGTACTTGGCCTATCCTAACACAGTACCCTACATAATTATCAAAAAGCACATACATTTGGGAGCCATAATGAAGGGAAAATAGAGTTATGGCCTACTGAGATGCTGTTGACGCCATATTTCCCGTCCATCGGCCGTATTCTCTATTCGTTTACAACGTAAAACCGCATTCACAGTACAGTTTTGTTTTGCTTTTTGAATGTCCAGAGGACCAGACTTCGCTTTTTTAGAGAGTACAGTGCAGAATTCCTCCGCCGCTACGTTTACGACGTAAAACCGGAAACTGCGTAACTCGGCTTTTCAAAAAAAAAA
>JBBPBX010016028.1:9749-32552 GCA_038048925.1 Garcialebias charrua | reverse complement strand
ATATTATATATATACCGGCATATATCAGTGCTGTAGTCTATATTTTTGTAGTGAGTATACTGTACGGTGTCATTATTTAGATGTTTAAGACTACTGAACATTTCCAAATTTCTCTGATGCTTATATTTGATCAAATGTGCAACAAGCTTTGTACAACAGTTGTTTTTGTATTAAAAACATGTTGTAGAATTTATAAGACAGTATCAAAGAAAAACCAGTTCAAGGATTAAGCAGTAAGTACAGAATTATACAATAATTTGCTGGATAAGCGACGGTAAAATATAAGTGCTGCATACAGAAATTCTGTAGATTGTTACGGTCGCATTTAACTGACATTTTAACGTATCAATGAAACGTGCCTAATGATATGTCATCTATTATTGGGCACTTTTAAGTGGGTATACTGAAAATCTTAAGCTTATACTCCATATACCCACGCATCGTGTAGACTACACTACTGATCTATCTATCTATCTATCTATCTATCTATCTATCTATCTATCTATCTATCTATCTATCTATCTATCTATCTATCTATCTATCTATCTATCTATCTATCTATCTATCTATCTATCTATCTATCTATCTATCTATCTATCTATCTATCTATCTATCTATCTATCTATCTATCTATCTATCTATCTATCTATCTATCTATCTATCTATCTATCTATCTATCTATCTATCTATCTATCTATGGTAAATGGTAAATGGAGCTTACTTATATAGCGCTTTCCAGCCCCCTATGAGGGGCCCCAAAGCGCTTCACAGTACAATCCATCCACCCATTCATACACACATTCATACACCGGTAGCGGTAGACTATCTTGCAAGGCGTTGCCAGTCCTACCGGGAGCAACTCTCTACACCATCTCGGCCCCATAATCAATCAATCAATCAATCAATCTATATATCTATCTATCTATCTATCTATCTATCTATCTATCTATCTATCTATCTATCTATCTATCTATCTATCTATCTATCTATCTATCTATCTATCTATCTATCTATCTATCTATCTATCTATCTATCTATCTATCTGTCTGTCTGTCTGTCTGTCTGTCTGTCTGTCTGTCTGTCTGTCTGTCTGTCTGTCTGTCTGTCTGTCTGTCTGTCTGTCTATCTATGTGTATTTATGAATACATACATATAACTATAAATACATATAGATATATACACACAGCATATTTTCCGACACATAAGTCACACCTTTTTACATAAATTTGCAAGTCCTGCAACCTTTACACCGAAGCAACTAAGATATGTTTTCCCCATATTTATAACCTAATTTTTGATTGACATTTGAAATGTTCATTCATAGACATGTGTCTGGCTGGCTCCCACCGGGTGCATTTCTTCCACGGCAGTGTGCCATCCACTCATCAATCCATCCATCCATCCATTGTGGCTCTGGCTGCAAGCTCTACAGCCTTCCTCTGCTACCCAAGCTAGGAGAAAGGGGGAAGCAGCGAGGTGCAGGTGGACAAAATCTCCAGAGCTTGCAGCCGGAGCTTTCGTCCCTGCTCCTGCAGCGGAATGGGAAGGAACACCTGCGCCCAGGTGAAATGAAGCTGTTTTGACTATTAAAGTGCATTTATTAAGTAAAAGTTAAACTGAGACATACCTCTGCTATAATGTCGAGCAAACAAATAATTGTTGTGTTAATCTTGTTAAATTCTTATTAAAGTCCTCCCGTGCGCACTCCTGCAGCTGCCATTTGGCATTTTTGGCACAACACTGGCCCACGTTTCCCGGGGGTCAGTGGTGATACATAATATATGTGACTTATATGGCAAAGCGATATATTTATGTTTGTTTCCACTTTATTAGACATTTTTGGACTGATGCAACTTATACGCCAGAGCAACATATATGGCGGAAAATATGGTACAGATAATTTCACAGCCATATAGCTGTAGTTTGACACCTGCATGAGAACTTTCCTATAACATTAGAGGTATTGGTCCAAAATCTCTATGTGTAACAATGCCAATGATAAATAATAACAATACAAATTACCAAAAACCTTGTCATAATCTGCTGCTGATTAATTCATATGCATGTGGGGAGCTGCCAAGGTGGCTACAAAGCAAACCAAGGCAAAAAAAATAATGTGCGTGGCCAAGTATACAGTTTGACAAGCAATCCAAACAAAAATAAGTGGGGATTTTATTTTAAAACAAAAATAAAAAAAATAAAAAAATAAAATCATGGCTGCATGGCCCATTTGGTGCTTGGTTGCAAACACTCAAAATTCAGTGAGACTGCAGCGTAAAACTTGACATTTTTCTTGCAATTTTCTCACAGGTAGGTACTGCTTTCAGAAAGCTCTGAAATGTGTGGAGGTGTCTGCCACCAAACTGTCAGTTGCAGATTTGGAAGTTGGAAGTTTCGAGGTAGATCCTCCCTGAACTAGACTTGTTCATCTTGCATGTCTCACTGATGCCCCTCTTTATACAGATTTAGAAAGATTGGATGCCAACCTGACACCTTAAATTATTTGCATTTCAGCCTTACCTTGCTAAAATAAGTCACCGCAGTTCGAAAATATTGATTCCAAGATGGAGGTGTACGTGTCGTCATAACATCAACATTAAGAGCCAGGCCTGAAACATTTCCCGATGTAATGCGCTGCCAAGCTGGCTTCCTCTTTTCATTTATAATAATTCATATAATATAGAAAAACTATGATTAATCAGTATAAGAAACCTTCTTTCATTACTCTGTTGTCTGTGATGATCAAGTGCTCATTGAAGGAGCTTTCAGTGGTGGATGGGAATAAACATGGTCACCCTGACCATTCTGCAGCTGGTCAGGTGCTAACCTCATCCAACAAACTGTGATGCAATGTGTTTCCTGATACTTTTATAAGCAAACCTGAATGAGCTTCTTTTTATAATCAGATATCAGGACTGGCCAGCCTTTGCCTAAATATAAGCACTGGAGAGTTTTGTGAGCCCATGACCCTTCAATTCACCAGTTTTTTGTTGTTGTTTTTGTTTTGTTTTTTAGTCTCATAGAACTCATGTTTACAGGTCTTGAACTCTGCTACTTGTTACCATTCTCCATATTACCACTTGTAAAGATCCAATGAGCAAGCTATGCAGTCATTCATCACAATTTCGCTAAAAAATGTTGATGCCAACACAATAAAATAGGGATAAGATTTTTATTAAGTGCCTAACATATGTCACCCACTGGTCCTGTTATAATAAAACATAGTTTTTTTAGTTCTCCTACCAGTGGTCATGATTTTGTGGTGGATTGGGTGCATTGTGGCAAAAGTGTTAAAATACATCTTGAACGTCCTTCTAAGTCCTCATAAATATGTTTGATGTAGTCGTTATTTTATAGATCGCTTTTCTGAGAGATTTAGACTTAAAATGAAAATGTATTAAAAATGAAAAGAAGAGCTTTTATTTAATGATGAAAAGGCTGCATATTCAGAGATGCTACTGCAACACTGCCCATAGACCTGCCTCCCATTCCCAGCGAGAAGCTTCTGATCAAAGCTGTGAGAAAAAATCAAACAATACATTTCTGGAAGGACTCAACACATAGAGAACCATGGCATGACTTCAACTCTAATGCCTTCAACTTCTCTAATTGGTCCTGGCCATTCAGCAGCATAATCCGAACAAGATGGAAGGATAAATACTCGAGTCAACCAAAGCATGTGCCCATAATGTCCACATATGGTATCTGCATGTCTCAGTTGGTTATATTTCATACAGGCTGGCTGCTCTCTGCATTAGCAGCATGCTCGACAAGCCTCCATAAGACTGTGTTGAGTTTTAATTATGCACAAGCACGCTCCATCGAACAGAACTGGGACAAGGGAAAAGCAATGAGGAGGTAGATTACAACTCTCCAACCTTCCACTCCTGCTCACACCATCTGCTCAGCTGCTGGCAGACGTGGAAGTGAGTAAGCGTAAAACATCTATGCTCAAGTCCAAGTAAGAGTTCTGTGTTTTAGAGGGATTTAAACAACATGACGAGCAAAGGGGATGCATGGACTTTTGAGAATGTATAGATTAAGAAATATTTGTCCTTTTGATTGTTTAAACTGTGTCCCATTTGTAGTAAGTTAAAATAAATCAGTGCCAAATAGGGAGAAAGAAATTGTTAACAACACACAATGATGCAAGTAAATGTAGTTTCAGAGATGAGAGACTGCACTCGCATAATGTTATTATGAAGTGATTGTATTTTTGAAAATACGCTTGGCACTACAGTTTGTGGGTAAACCTATAAGATTAAGATGGCAACCAGTGAGAAGACACGAAGCTCTGCATCCACAACGGCAACATGCTAAAAGGCTGTCAGGAGAAAACAACTACACGTTTGTTTAAGTTTGATTTACTTCGACAGATGAACAGTGAGACGTGGAGCTTCAAAGCAGCCACAGTGTCTGCCGAGCTGTTCTGTCTGTTTGTGCAAATCTCCTGTGGGTGTCTTTTAAAACAGCCACCAGGGGTCACTGTGGCTCTGCTTCACTACCAGCACTTACCGGCGCCGTGCTGCCCGAGGATGGCTGCAGTCCCTGGCAAAGGTGAGGCTGACGACTTGGCCGCTGAGGTGGTGGATGATGTAGAAGGGAGGAGATCGGGCTGGGCCTGCTGTGGCACCCTGAGCTTCCCCTGCCCCGGTCTGGCTCCTCCCGTAAGCCCCTGACTGGGCTTGGAGGTGGCACTCCCTGCTAAACCCCCGCCCAGGGCGGCATTGGTATTCCTCAGTGGCCAGCGGTTCTGGATGTGCGACACGGCCTCCTCAGCCACCATGCCGCCGCCGCCTGCTGTGACTCGCAGCATGGCGTGAACGGTAAAATCCTGAGTCTCTTCAGCCCACAGGTCAGACACGCGGCACTCGTACAACCCCTCATCCTCCTTTTTCACCTTGGACAGGCTGAGGCGGTGGGAGATGGCATTGCCCTGGACTCGGACAGTCTGAAATGGAGGCAGAGAGAGAGACGGAAACTACATAAAAATCTGGCAAACATTTTAATAACAGCTGGTCTTAGTGTGCATTAATCATCAGCTTAATGAGGGTAGCTATCCTTGTGTTTTATGGCTGGGGGTGGAGGCGCAGGCATCAAAAACAGAACCAAACCATGGCCATGTGTTAGCTGCTCAGCAGACCGACATATTAATTCTTATAAAGCCTCAATTATCCCTAATAAGGGGGCACTTTACCTTGACTGAAATGTGACATTATCAACCCTAAGCTGCCACAGCATGTTAGCAATGACACGTCTTAGAGGTTTGAAAACATTAAGAGATCAATTATGTGTAAAGAAAGAGGAAGGCACTGAATAAAAAAGACATAGCAAATCTGCAGAAAAAGGAGGAACTGGGTGCCACAGTTCCTATTCTTTCTTTGCAAAACGTCTGTAAAAGACGATTCCCGCCCCAGGAAGTATACATTCATGTGTGTTACGACACTTACACTTATTTTCGTAGCTTCTCTGAAACCATCCTGAAAGAGAAAAGCAGGAGAAATTAAACATACACATTTATATTTTGGTAAAAAAATAAATTAAAAAAAGCACCAATTTGTATAAAAGATGCCTTCTTCCTGTTTGAGAGAGTAAAACGGCATGAGAAGAGCCAGTTCTGTACATGTGTCAAAGACGCCATTGATAACCTCCCCATGCCCCTCCTCGCCTTCTCCTCTGCGCTCATCCACTCCCCCTCCCACTTCGTGTGCTTCAAACCGCTGAGGAAATGTCACAGATGTGATTGTCCCCTGACTCGTGAGGCAGCTGAAAACCCCTCCGGCTGGTTTATCATGCTGAAGGGGAAAAATATTTCCCTCTGCATCCTGCCACGGTATTCCATCATGGCAGCTTCAAGCGGTGGACCTGAGAAGAATGTGATGGCTTTTGATGGCCAACAAGTGCCTGTCTCACAGTAGGAGCGACATCGCCCCCGTCCTGAGGGATCAACATGCTCACTCACTTCTTGTCTTGAGTGCCAGCAGATGCAGCCGAGGTCAGATGCGCATCACGAGGAGGTTATGACAAACTGATACACTGAGCTTGTGGATTAGGGCCTATGGCTCACACAAGTGAATCTTTGAAAATGCGTTGAAAATATAAATAAAACAAATTGAAGGTCACACCGGGAGCCCTATATGAATACAGGCTGGTTGAGTGTCTGCAGGGTGTTGTCTGATTTGTAAAGAAGCGCAAAAGACATGGCTGGATATTTTCTGCTGCTAGGCAACAAACTGCTTAAAAAGGATGCAGATGTAGGACACGGGCAGGGAACAGGTTCCCCCAAGAGCTGTGTTTGGGTGCTGGTGGCTGCAGGTACCTTGTCTCTGCTTGTTGGAGCGCCAATCTGCAGCTCGTGCGGCAGGTCCTTTGGGTTGTCCTCCTTTAGGTACCACCACTGTATTTCCAAAGACATGGGCGCTGAGCTCAGAGCCTTGAAGGCGCAGGGCATCTCCACATCCTCTCCTTCCCCCACGCTCACATCTTTAGGGACTTCGGTGAACGAAGCTTTGGTGGAGTTGCATGAAGAGGAGCATAGCAACACAAGGAGATAAATTAGTTGGAAATGCGGAAGTTAAGCTTTCTGCCTTGCACAACACTAGAAATTATTCATTTAAACATCATCTTCACACATGCACCCACTGCAATATCACATTTGGCATTACCTAATCTAATGAATCACCCTGCTAATCTCATGCATTTAACATAAAAGGCTCAGCTTGATCCTTATAATGTCAGCCTTTTTCTTTAGACTTTAAGGGACACTCTTTGGTTGGAGGACAATGTGCATGCTCAGATTCAACAATTAGCAGGGGATGTTTAATCCTTCTCGTGGGTGATGCAGGCTGTTTGCACCGCGCCACAGTCTGCATCAGTTCACTTACCATTTGCACAGCTCACGAAGGGCGACTTGAGAATGAAGTAATAGAGGAGGCTATAATAAAGTCCTGCTTTTCCCATGTCACAGTAAGGGTCGTCACACTCAGCGTAGACATGAAAAGGTCATGTTTAGTCTTTTTTTTTTTTTCTTTCTTATTTAACCAGATAGCTTAAATAACTCCAGAAGTGAGCAGAAAGGAAGGGAGAGAAGAAAAACACATCAGGCGCAGCAGCAACATGTAGATAATCCTCGACGGTCCGGAGCTCGAGCCCACATCATGCCAGCGTGGAGACGCACAGAGAACTCCTGCAGTCCGACCAGGAGGTGAATGTATTCTCCCAGTGAGTGAAGCCGTGGCTCTCCTCTCCTTCTCTTCTTCTTCTTTCTTATTTTTAGTTTTTTATTCCCCGCTGAGCCTCGTCTGAAACTGGAAAGCGAAGTTGTTGGTGAGCGGAAGGGACCTGCTCTCCATCATTACGCAGCTTCCCCAGCGAAGGAAAGCTCTCCCGGGCGCAGCTCCAACATCAACACCCATCACACAAACTGCTCCGGGAGCGTGTGCGCGTGCGTATCAGCGCCTCTTTGTGTGTGTGTGTGCGTGTGTGTGCGCGTGAAGGGAACTGCAGCAGTCGGAGGGGGAGACCGGGAAGACAACTTATCCCTGCTGATAATCTCCGTGTGTCTCTGCTGCTGATGCTGCTGCTGATGCTGTCACGGACCTGGAGTCCTCCAGCGCGCAGCTCCTGAACGTCGCGAGCGCATCTCCAGGATGCGCCAGGCAGCCCCCTCTCTCCCTCCCTCCCCTCCTCCATCCCCCAGCACCACCCACCCCCGCGTCTCCCTGTCTGCGCACTCCACTGTCTTCTCAGCTCCTGACCTCTAAAGAACAATAAAACACAATCCTTATGGATGCAATAATCTGGAATATTTGGACCCCACGGATCATTTCAATGTGTTAAAATGTTAAAATGATAACACACTTATGGCCTTATCAGACTGCACTTTCTATCTAATTAGCCTCATTTTGATAGTATGGCACTGGGTTGTTACCCCTTTTTGGTTTGGGTTATCTTCATGCATAGCTCTTCTTCACAACATTAAAAGATGGAGCATTAAGGGCTGGAATCGGTCTCGCAGATCTTCTTAATTTTTATTTTTATGTGATAAGTACATTACTCACAAGTTGTGTTTCCACCCTTAAAACACACAAAGAATAAACATCTGGATCTCTCTGCTCGTTCAGGTGTTTCTTGATGTCACACAACTGTGCAAATATGAAGGGTTTCATTAGTACGATTTTCTGATGCCGTTGTTCTGCAACAATCTGGGCTTGGAAACAGTGAGCATAAATAAATAAATGAATAAATAAAGTTTAACAATGTATAACTTTTAACTACATGAATTTGGTTTCAAAAATGCAGTCTAGGGAATTAGACACCATCCCCAATAAATAAATAAATACATTTTTGATTCTTTATGCATAAGAGTGCACCAGTAAGTTTAAAAGTGAGAGGAATATTCTTGTTTACCCTAAATAAGCAAATATTAATTAATATCAGCAATATGCAGTGTATTAACTGCTGCTGTCTAAGCTGACAGAAAAAGAGCTTCACTTGCTACAACTGCTGCAAAGGCTGTCTTAAAATGAAAATGTATTATCTATCTATATATACATATATATATATATATATATATATATATATATATATATATATATATATATATATATATATATATATATATATATATATATATATATATATATATATATATATATATATATATATATATATATATATATATATATATATATATATATATATATATATATATATATATATATATATATATATATATATATATATATATATATATATATATATTATATATATATATATATATATATATATATATATATATATATATATATATATATATATATATATATATATATATATATATATATATATATATATATATATATATATATATATATATATATATATATATATATATATATATATATAATTTTAAAATAGTCACTGGAAGTTAACTTTATTACAAATATCCATACACAGTCTTCATGATAGTTGAGCTGCCTCCTCATTTCTCTTCTTTTGGCTGCTTCCTTCCTCAGGGGTTACCACAGTGATCTATCTTGCATGAAGATTTTGCACTTGTTTTCACGTCCTTTCTGACGCAACCACAGACCTTAAGCCATTTAATGTAAATTATTTTTATTCAATAATTTGTAAATTAATGTCTCAGGTTACGTATAAAGACCAGGAGTGCAGCCCACCAAATTAACGTAAAGGGGTGATAATGTTTTTGCTTTCGTCTATGTGTTTGCGTGTATTTGAGTATTAATGTATCCGTTGTGTTAGCAAACTATCTCATGAACCATTGTACTGTATAGATTTCAACAAAACTTTACATAACATAAAATGTTTTTGCTTTCGTCTATGTGTTTGCGTGTATTTGAGTATTAATGTATCCGTTGTGTTAGCAAACTATCTCATGAACCATTGTACTGTATAGATTTCAACAAAACTTTACATAACATAAACACTTGAAGAATGTCTAAATAATTTTCAAGTCAAACTATTTATATTGATCTTAATCTGGTGTGCTAGCGGCTTTAAGTCATGTCCAACTTGTCCTCTGAGTACTAACTGATCACACATGGTCTAGTTTTTAAAATGTGCTAATAACTACCAGAATCAACTCCATATCTTTGCAAAAATATTTATTTAACCAAGTTATAAAAAAAAAAAACTCTCATTAGATGTTGATGTCAGATGTCCACAACTCATTAATTTTAGGAATCAAAACAAGTGAAAAAGCCTGCCACTGAAAAAAATACATTTAGCAAAAACAAACATGGCTAAAGCTCTGTCAATTTAACATACCTCAAGCTAAAAAGCTATGTGGTTTTAGGTAAGAATCATCCAGAAACACTCCTAGCACTACCCATATGTTACATCTTTACTGTACACTTGACATTGACGACTGGGGTCAAACATGACTGTCTGTTGGCAAAACACCTCATGCTGTTTATTAAAGACAAGGTACCGGTATGTATGTTAGCTGTAATGTTTACAGCCTGTCAACTCTCCTCCCCCACATCTAGCTCTTTTCATGAAAATAATAATAAAATGCACACAGATTATAAATATAGTTTTCGTTGAACTCTTGTTCTAGCATCCTGCTGTAGTCATCTCCTTCTCTGGACCTCCACCTTACAGCACCTGAAAGAAACAGTTCACTGTTGTAGAACAGAAACACAGCTGTGGTGGTTCTCTAGATCTGCTTCTCACCTTTTTTTTAATTAAAACTGTTTTTTTTTGGACAGATTTCAATGTTTTCAACACTGTTTGATAAGCTGAGCCACTTTCATTGAGCTCTGCTGGTACTTCTACTTTTTAACATCTGTTGGGATGAGTAACCATGGCAATGAGAGAGTTTTTATTTATGCCAATAAGAGAGTTGTTTGCTTGCATTTAATTGAGCTTTCCAATGCTCAGCTAAAGCATGTTCAAGACCAGATATCCCTGATGAGTTAAAAAGTGAATGTAGAGGATGTGTAGCAAGACTATCAAACAATGAGGTTGACAAAGTCTTACCCGTCGCTTCCTTTGATCTCCATAAATTAAATCCAGGACAAATAAATTAAATTAAATTGGAGCACTGACAAGAAGGCAACAGCAATATTGTAAACTTAGAATTAGGTTTTGGGGAGATATGGTTGTGGGAACAAATTCAAGACACAGTGAGAGTGGTAGAGATACAATGCACATTTTCACACAAATATGTTTAGCTATATTTGTTGCAATATGCAAACCCTCTGTCACATGAGCTTCTTAAGACATATATCTAAGTATGAAAAACAAAAGTTTTCTCTTCGTTTTGTTTCATTCATTCATTTTACACACCCTATGCCACCAGTTTAGATTCATGGAAGTGCTAAAACTTACCATCAGTTGACACTATGATCGATATTTCCTTATTTATTAAAGGAGACCACAGATAGGTTTTTAAAATTTTTATGGTACGTCTTTGGGCTATCCAGACAATGTTCATTCAATTTAATACATAAAATAATTCTTAGATAATCAGTTATACCCTTTTTAATTCTGCCATTTTTAACTTTCGTTTTGAACGACTGGTTTATGATAATGAGCTCTCATGGTCACGCCCTTCAAAGATCTGTTTACATTTACTCCGCCCTCTGTAAGAGCCAGTATCTCTAATCTGTTGTTGTAAAATTAGCTCTTTTTTATTACTCGTTTGACTTACTGTTAGTGCTAGCTTAAGATAACTTACCGAAAGCCGTCTGCGCGCGCCGCCATGAGCTGCTCCTTTTAGCCAGAATCCGATGCTAAAAATAGCTCGTTCCTCCTCCGTCCTTTTATGTCCGCTCGTTGCATGCGGCGCTTTTGGGAGCGATCTCTGCTTCAGTCCAGACCTACACAAAGTTCACTGAGTGTCTCCAGTTAATTTATCCGTATGAGGCAACCTCTGACCAGCCAGCCAGCTCCCAGCCGCAGATGGTCTCTTCGCCGGCGGTCTGCTCGTTTTCCGTCTGCCGGCTGCTCGTTGGGAGCGATCGCTAATACGCTAAAAATTGAACTAAAACGTAAAAATAACAATTATACTTTATTTATAAAGCCATTTAAAACAACCACAGCTGCAACAAAGTGCTGTACACATGAAATTAAGAACATTTAAACAAAAGATGAGATGAAATCAGGAAAAACAACCGTCACGTCTATTATACTGAAGTGGGTTGAGCCTAACCAGGGGTTGCTAGGTGAGGGGCTGGACTCAGGTTTGAGGTGGGTTGTGGCTGCGGTTTGTGACGTCACAAACCGCAGGATTTGAAAACTTTGTGTTTCTATCAAAAATAAATAAATATACTTAGAGTAAATAAACCACTGGGTGCTTTTTTTGGCACTGGGACTGTTTTTTTATGAAGTACATACCCAAAGTTGAGTTAAAAAAAACATTAAAAAGTGAATTTTGCATGTGTGGTCCCCTTTAAAGGAGAACATACTGTATCTAATACAATTCAAATGAGTTGAACCAGTTCATTCAAGTCAATACTGTGTCTAAAAAGGCTCCTCTCCATGATGTGTGTTCAGGTTAGTGAGGTCACAAAAGGCAATAAGGGTCTTTGTGTTAAATACCATTATGGCAGAAGCACAAATTTCATTAGATTGCAACATCCATTCTAAGGCATTTTCATGTTGTTTTGTTTTACTTTTACTCTGAGGAATACATCTCAAACAAAGAAGAATACTATTATCAGACAGAGCAAAGATGTGAGTTGAAAGAGCTTCAGTCTTTCCAGTCTGAGTTAAAGTTGGACTCCATCAGCCATGATGGATGTTAACCTGTGTCACAAAGCTGAAGCAAATATCAGCAAGGATAATGAATGTTTTCAACGCTTACATTGGAACCAACTTCTATTCCTGTCTCCAGATCAATGTGTCTTTAAACACACGTCAAAGGCGGGATGTATTATGATGTAGTCTCCATCTGTTTGTCTATAAAATTTCTCTTGTTCGGCCCATTACCTCTGATCTGCTCAAGATAAAATTAACAAAACTTCATAAACATATCTATCATTGCTAGATGGAGTGCCACATGCACTTTTCATCACCAATTCAATGTCAAGGTCACAAATCATTCATACAACCAATTTCTTTAATTTCCAAAAGAAATGAACAAAGTTTTTAACCTCCAATACAACATACAATTTTAACTTAAACTAATTTAGATATAGGATTTTAACAATTTAAACTTAATCATTCTCTTAAATATTGCCATTTTTTTTTTCATTTATAGATGGCCTCCCTTCTCACCTTATAGCCATCCTCTCACTCCAATATGTATTTTTTAATAGAGAGAAATAAAAGAGAAAGTAAGACAACAAAACAACAATTATCCACAAAAAGAGCACAAGGCAAACACACCTAACCTCCATCCGCAATCCTGCAAAGCACATGACAGAACACAACAACGAAACATACATGCATAAAGACTAATAATCTTCATGACCTTGCAATAGATTTCTATAAATACAGATACCCATACCTACAAATATATATACAGTATACATACATATACATTTATATTCATTCATATACCCATCTACATATCTGCATATATCTACATATACATCCCTGCATCCATTTGTGTGTGGTTGTGAGCATGCATAAGGGAATAAGTTTCCTCCAATAGAACATCTAGTAGCGACTGTGAAGCATCAGAGATCCGTCCCCACAAAGCCCGAGGCAGACGAAGGGGCGATCAAAGCCCAAGACTCCAGGCAGGACCCCGAGCCCAGAGTCCCCAGGGCCACCCGAACAGGACGAGCCACTCGCCCACTCCCCAGATCCGACCAAGGGGAAGAACCGGACGAATCCCACCAGCGACCACGTACAATGACCCCCCGGGGTCAAATGCAACAAATTCATAGGCCCCCGCCAGAGCCCGCCGCACTGACGTAGCCCCAGGGCTGGTCACCGAGGCCCGGGCACCGGGGACGCCCATCCCTCAGGCCCAGACCCGAAAGGACCAGAGGACACGAGCCCCACCAGGCAGCCACCAGGCCGAGCCGACAAACGCCCAAGCGCCCAACCCCAAATGGTGAGGGCCCCAAGCACGCCCGCAGGCAAAGAAACACCCACCAGGGGGCCACGTGGCAGGAGCGCAACACTAGTAGCCTCAGAAGTATCAGAGAGGGGGCAGTCCAAGTCCTAGCCTGACACTTAAACATTCATACACAGACACACTCACTCAGACCCACCCTCATCCTCACCCTCACTCACAGAAAGACATACAATAACGACACGTTCCATTCATAATCCCGATGCACACTCTATACCCCCTAGGTCCAAGACATGTACCTGCCCCCTACGTGGGGCAGCCCACATCCAAACCCAGGAGGTAGGCCCATTCATTCTGGGGTGGAGAGTAGCAGACATCCAAGATTCGGCCCAACCCGCGCCCTGCCGACAGGACAGGACACCCGAGTCCAAGCAGCCCCAGGGGGAGCGCACTGCCAGCCCCGCCCACGGCGAACCCGCAGGCCCCGAACCCCCCCACACCCCAGCACAACCCCTGACGGCCCACCCCCAGAATGTCCGCCAGGCAACCAGGGGGGTAAGAGAAAAATAAATAAATAATATATATATATATAATAATATAATATATATATATATATATATATATATATAATATATATAAATAAATAATACATAAATAAATAAAATTGAAATTAACAAATCAAGACCCCGACACACACACCCGTCCCCAAATGTACTGTTGGTGAGTGTTGTTCTAAAGTGTACTTAAAAAGGAAAGAGAAGGAGCAAAGGCTGGCATTGTACCAGTTTCCCCTCCACTCCAACTCTAACCCAGGCCCTTATTGTCTAAATGCATAATGTTGAGTGAGCATAGGCATGGGGGCGAGAGTGATGTCATCCCGCCACCCATAACCATAGTGCTCATTCCATTCCCTATATGTGACTTTTATGAGGATGTTTATGAATGAATGTCTAAAGTGTATATAAAATTGAGTCCCAGGTGGTTCTGAACAACAGAGATGTAAAACCGTTGTAGCACACCCGAGACTCAAATTCCCTACATGTATTAATTTAAGATGAAGAGGGCGAAGGTGCGTGGTGAGGGATGGGGAGAAAATATCTGCAGGAACAATGCTCCCGCAGCGAGTCAGCTCCCCCGCTGACCCTGCGTACCTCCCCCCCCAGGTCGCCAAGGTCCACCCAAGGAGCGTGGCAAAAGAAACACCTCCCCGAAACCACCCTAGCACGTCCGGGTCACCGACCGGCGACCCATGACCGCCGCCGACCACCAGAAGGCCAGCATGCCGCCCCCAGCAGACATCCCCCAGAACCCCCCGGTCCTCCCCAGGTCAAAGGTAGGGTCCTCCCCGCCTAAGCAGCCCCAACCCCCCCGGCGCCCTAAACCCCAACCTCCCCTCACCCCAATGCCCCACAAGGCCAGATCCCAGACCCCCCACCCTCACTACGTAACGGAGCCGATCAAAGAATGCCAAATAGATTGATCCGATGTGTCGGCAGATGCTGTTTCAAGACTAATATGATCTAACAGAAGATTTTTATACTGATTAATGCTAAGATTATTTTTATTTTTCCAATTTACGAGTATGGTTTTCTTTGCGATGCATAAGGCAGTGAAGAAGCATACAGGATGTATTTTTTTCTAGTATAACATCTTCAAAGATACCCAATAAGCAAACAGATGGAGAGAGTGGGATATTAAGTTTCAAACATACCATACCATACCATACCAACTTTATTTATAGAGCACTTTTTGCACCCAACAGGACCAAAGTGCTGTACACACAATCACAAAATACAATACAATCATAAAATGGAAGGGACTAAAAACAGTACTAAAATAATAAATTATGAATACTGTACAATAAAACAATAAAACAAAGTTAAAACATCTCAGATTGTACCAAAAGCCAAAGAAAAAAGATGGGTTTTAAGAAGATACTTAAGAACAACAAGTGAAGAGGCCTGTCTTATACCATACCATACCATACCATTTTATTTATAAAGCACTTTAAACAGGAACAAGTCCACACCAAAGTGCTGGACAAACAAACACGCAACAGGCAACACAGACAATGAAGTACAACACGAAAAACATAAAAACATTGCAGATCATAAATCAAACGATCCAATACAAATCAGCTGGCATTGAAAGCGATGGAGTAGTAGTGAGTTTTTAACCGGGATTTGAAAACCGAGAGGGAGGGGGCCTGTTTGATGAGCAGCGGTAACTCGTTCCAGAGTCTTGGGCCTGCTACAGAGAACGCCCTGTCACCCCTGCGCTTAAGGCGAGTTTCTGGAACTATTAAGAGTACCTGATCCTCTGACCTCAAAGCACGTGGAGGGACATATGGGTGTATCAGATCCGAGAGATAGGCGGGGGCGAGACTGTTCAGCGATTTGTAGACATACATGAGAATTTTGAATTGGATTCGAAGATGAACCGGTAGCCAGTGAAGGGAGGCCAAGACTGGTGTAATGTGCTCTCTTTTGCGTGTGCTGGTTAAAAATCGGGCAGCTGCGTTCTGAACCAGTTGTAATCGTGCAATGGTGGCTTGACTGACGCCAAACAGAAGTGAATTGCAGTAATCGAGCCTAGATGTAATGAATGCGTGAATCACTGTCTCCAGGTGCTTTTTGGATTTCTTATGTCTAATGGGAGGTCATTCCAGAGCTTAGGAGCTACCACAGAGAAAGCACGGTCCCCTCTAAGCTTACGCTTTGTCCTTGGTACCCTCAGAAGCAACTGGTCAGCTGACCTGAGCGAACGAGACATTTAGACAAGTCTTCCCATACCTGTACCCAGAACCTCTGAACGGGTGGACAGAACCAGAGTGCGTGAACATAATCATCAGGTATATTGCCTTTGCACTGTTAGCAGTTGTTAGATGGTGAAAAACCCATTCTCTGACCTGTATAATGTACTCTATAGAGAACCTTATATTGTTTTAATTGTTATTTGGAGATTCTAGTCAATTTAAAAGTATTTAAAGTCAAAGTCAACTTTATTGTCAGATCTGCAATATGTACAGTGCAGGACATACACAGGACCGAAATTGCGTTTCTCTCAGTCCCTCGGTGCAACAGTAAACATCTAAATCTAAATATATCTATTTAGACATACATGAAAAGTAAACATCTAAATCTAAATATATCTATTTAGACATACATGAGACCAAATTTTTTGTTCAAAGTTGATTGATAAATCTGACTCCCATTTTTCAACAGGTAGTGTTATTGAGTCATCGATTCTAGACAGTTTTTTGTATATTTTAGATAATAATTTGGGGGGTTGAAGATTAATGAACTCTAACACACATGTTGGTGTTTCCAACAATGTTTTATTAAGCTTAAATTTCTTTTTTACAATAGACTTAATTTGTTGGTATTGTAGGAAATATTTATTATCAATGTCATATTGTATTATTAATTTATTGAATGGAATAAAGTCTATACCCTCAAATATGTCTTCCAGACATTCAATTCCTTTCATTCTCCAACCTGGGAAATTTAACATATTATTTTCTTGTTGAATGTCAGGATTGTTCCAGAGAGGCGTATGTCTGCATGGGAGTAGTGAAGACTTTGTCATTTTCAGATATTCCCACCATGCTGTCAGAGATGAGCTAATACTGATACTTTTAAAGCAGACATGTTTTTTTATATTGATACTAATAAATGGTAGATCCGAAATCCTAATATTATTACATAAAGTTTGTTCTATATCTATCCAAGTTTCATCTAATGCATTCGGTTTTAACCAATTTGATATATATTGTAACCTGTTGGCTAAATAGTAGTAATAAAAGTTTGGAAGTTCTAATCCTCCGGTATCTTTAGATTTCTGTAATGTTTTTAAACTAATACGTGGAGTTTTATTTTTCCAAAGGAATTTAGATATAGAAGAGTCCAGGGACTTAAACCATTCAGTTGAAGGTTTATTTGGAATCATTGAGAATAAATAATTTATTCTCGGCAGCACCATCATTTTTACTGAGGCAACTCTTCCCATAAGTGATATGGGTAGAGATCTCCATCTAGTAAGATCGTCTTCAATTTTCTTTAATAGTGGGATATGATTTAATTTTATTAAATCTTCCAATTTAGGAGAGATATTAACACCTAAATATTTAATGTTACCTGATTGTAGTCTTTGAGAATTATTAAACACGCAATTTATTGGAAGAACTATAGATTTTGTCCAGTTCATAGAATAATCAGAAACTTTTGAAAATGAGTTTATTAATTTGATAACATTAGATATTGAGTTTCCTGAGTTCTCAAGAAAAAGCAAAACATTGTCAGCATAAAGACTAATTTTATGTTCTATGTTTCTTCCCTTTATGCCTTTAATATCAGCACTTTGCCTTATTGCTACTGCTAAAGGTTAAATAAAAATAGCAAATAATGCTGGTGAAAGTGGACAACCTTGCCTGGTGCCCCTCTAAAAACAGAAGCTTGAAGATAATTGATTATTTGTCCTGACATACGCTGTTGGTGAAATATATAATATTTTTAACCAGTTAATGAAGTAATTCCCAAATCCAAATTTATTTAAGATAGCAAATAAGAAATTCCAATTTACTCGATCAAATGCTTTTTCAGCATCTAAAGAAAAATAGCTGTTTCAATATTTTTAAAATATGAATACTCTATTACATTATATAATCTGCGTGTATTTGTGTTTGAGTGTCTTCCTTTTATGAATCCGGTTTGGTCTGGGTGTGTAATAACATGAGTTATCTTCTCTAGTCTTTTAGATAAGACTTTAAAAATTATTTTAACATCAACATTAATAAGAGAGATTGGATGATAACTGGTAGGTAATACTGGGTCTTTACCTGGTTTTAATAAGAGACTATTGTTGGCTGAATTCATATGTGTTGGTAGCCTGCCATTTTCTTCTGACTCAAGTAGCACTCTATAAAATATCGGTTCTAGTATATCCCAGAATATTTTATAGAATTCTACTGGATATCTATCAGGACCTGGAGATTTCTTATTAGGCATGCTTTTAATTGCTTCATGGAGCTCATCTGATGTTAAAGGTGAGTCTAGTTTTGATGATTGACTAATATCTAGTTTTGGAAGTGTTACTTTCTCCAAGAATTCATTAATATCCTCATTAGATGGATTTATTTGAGGAGTGTATAGAGTTTTATAGAAATCTTTAAAAACATCGTTTACTTTTCCCTCATCATGAATTATATTTCCATGTTTATCTTTAATACCATATATAGATGTTTTTTCTTTGTTTAATTTGAGTTGATTAGCTAAAAAGCTCCCTGATTTATTACCGTATTCAAAATTATCTAATCTAAGTCTTTGTATCAAGAATTTATTTTTCTTATCAATATATTCATTTAGTTCTAATTTTAATTTGCGTAGCTTTTGCTGTGTTTCCTCTCCTTGTAGACCTTCTAATAGTTTAATGGATTTCTCTAATTCCTCAATACGTTTATTTTCTTTTTTCTTTTTATTTGTTGAATAGGATATTATTTTACCTCTCATGACTGTTTTCCCAGCCTCCCAAAGTGTACATGCTGAAGTTCCTGGCAAGTCATTAAACTCTAAATATGATGTCCATTCTTTTTTAAAGTATTGCAAAAATTCTTCCTCTTGAAGCAGTGATGTATTTAATCTCCAATTTATATTTTTTGTTGTTTCTTTTTTATTATCTAAATTTAGAGTAACTGGTGCATGATCGCTGACAGCAATAGTGTGTATCTTAGTGTCTGAAATGTTGGTCAGCAATGAATTGCTTACTATGAAATAATCAAGACGAGAATATGAGTGATGCACATGTGAAAAGAAAGAATATTTTTTGCTATCAGGGTGAAAAGTATGCCATGTATCGCAGAGTCCATAATCATTCATATACTGTCAGGGGGGCCGCCAGGAATATTGGGCCCCATGACAAAAAAATCCAATTGGGCCCCCCTGCACAGCTGCTTTTGCCACATCTCTAGAATTTAACTGACAGTGGTGGGATGTAACTAAGTACAAATACTTTGTTACTGTACTTAAGTATATTTTTCATGTACAGTATTTGTACTTTACTTAAGTAGAATTAAATGTGGGTACTTTTACTTTTACTGCACTACATTTTACATAAAGTATCTGTACTTTCTACTACACTACATTTCTATAATGTGTTGAGTTACAAGTTACATTCACGTTGCAGCTTTTTGATTTGTCGTTAGTTTGAAAGTAACTGATGTTGAGAGAGGAGTTGGTCCATTGAATCACTGCAAAGTGGACAGGTAACGTTAGACCTTCAAGAAGAGCTGGACCAGTGACGTATATTTTAGTATATATGTCATTGAGCTGGGAGCACCCACAGCACCACTAACACACACAAAATGGATTCCACTACAGAGATTCAGCCAGAAGATACACAACACCCAGGCCTTATTGAAAGCTTATTGAAATGTTATTGAAATATTATTGAAAGACTATTGAAACTATTGAAATGTTATTGAAAGACTGTTTAGTACAGCAGGACAGATTCTCTCTCCCAAAAGATCCAGACTGGACTCAAAAAACTTTGAAAACCAAATTCTTCTGAACTTGAACAAGAAATTCTTGCTGCAATATTAAAATGTGTCAGTTCATGATGTTAGGAGACAAGAGATGTCTCCAAATGTCTCAACACTCAGGTCCAAGTTTTGAAAATGGTGTCAGGAAGTTAAAATATTCTTCACTATTGACCCATTACAAGGTTGACATATTTTAACTAGAGTTGATGACAAACTGCAGAACTGATCAGAACCTGTTCCTTTGTTAGGTCTAATGCTCCTTTTTTTCAGGCAGACAACTTTTACTTAAATGTGTTTAGTGCTGTTAAAATGACACATTGGTTTTGTTTTATGTTAAATAAAAACTTTCAAAGATATAATCATGTTTATATATATATATAATTATGTTTTTCGTGTTGTACTTCATTGTCTGTGTTGCCTGTTGCGTGTTTGTTTGTCCAGCACTTTGGTGTGGACTTGTTCCTGTTTAAAGTGCTTTATAAATAAAATGGTATGGTATGGTATGGTATAATCATTCCTCTTTCTTAGTTTGCTTAATGGTATTTAACTCATCCCTGAAATTCTGATGCACAGAATCACAAGTCCAAGTGTGAACTGTGTCACAGAGTAAACACAATAAAAACATGCATTATCTGCAGCATTGTTCATTAAAATGACTCAACACTATTAATGTATTACAGAAAATATACATAGAGTATGTACACTTAATGGTATTGTAGACCACTGCATTAGGTAATACATTCAGCAAGTACTTTTACTTTAATACTTTAAGTATTTTTAAAAGCAAGTACTTATTTACTTTTACTTAAGTAAAAATATTAATATGGTTCTACTTTTACTAGAGTACATTTTTGTCTGTTTATTTGTACTTTTACTTAAGTACAGTGTTTGAGTACTTTCTCCACCTCTGCTAACTGATCCAGCAAAAGTTTTACATAAATAACATTAAAGGCTTGCTTCCTTTGGTCCAATACTGGTACTAGCACAATATTTACTGTTAGTGAATTGTACATGCAACCGTCTGCATAGAGTATGCAATTCACTATTTAAAGCAAGATTAAAAACTACACATAAAAATGCACTAAAAGCCATATATTAATCTCTATTTTTATTGCACAAATTCAAAACAAAAATTCTCTAAACATTCTTGAAAGATAAAAGACACTTAAATATACATTTGTAAATTGTAACTATATAACATTTACAAAAATCTACCTTACATCGTGTATAACTTTACATTCAAATTAGATTAAAATATATTGTCATCATCACCTCAAATTAGTGAAAACAGCAGATCTATGAACAAGGTAGGAACAAACTTCTGGAAACCCAACATTTTCATGCCTCAAGTCACACAGAGCCCAGCGCCGAGCCTCCTCGCTTCTGACTGCACCAGCAGCGTCAAGCAGCTAGGAACATACCATTTCATGCAGATACAGGGGGGTGTTGATAAATATGTTGATGTTTGCTTTTTGGTCTGGGAGAGATAATATTTAAGTTTTACTGTTAAAACAAGTAAAAACAAAGCTACTACCATTAATGTATTATTATCAGGGGCCCACCACACCATGAAAAAAAATTATTTAAAAAAAAGTCCAATCTCGGGCCCCTTTCAGTCAAGGGCCCCTGGAATTGTACCAACTTTTACCCCCCATACGGCGCCCCTGGACATGGGCACCAGTGACCCCCACGACCCAAAAAGGAAAAAGCGGTTAAAGATAATGGAAGGTGGATGGATGGATCTACAACTGATTAAATTTTGGAGTCAACTTAATTTAAGAAGCTGACCACATCTAATTATACTTAGCCTAAATTAAAACATAACTAAAAATAAAAACTTAACTTTGCTGTGGTAGTAGATGACAGTCACAACAATACACCAAGCACTAACAAATTATGTAAGACCACACAAAGTTTCACAATATCACATGGAAATTTGCACATTATTCAATTCAGTTTTCATTTCAGTTTATTTTATATAGCGCCAGGTCACAACATAAGTCATCTTAGGGCACTGTACAGAAACACTCATATACATACAAAGTCACTTAATAACATTATTTATCTGAGGAGCAGACTGCTTTGAGTTCAACTTGGGTTAAAAACAAACAAGAAGGGGCTCAGTGCTGATCCTTGATGCAATCCCACCTCCACCTTGAAGCTATCTGTCACTCCTACAGCACATCTCACCACTGTCCTGCTGTCCTCATACATGTCCTGTACCAGTCTAACATACTTTTCTGCCACTCCAGATTTCCTCATGCAATACCACACCTCAAACATCTGCACCCTGTCATATGCTTTTCCTAAAATTAAGTTATTTCGGAGTGGACCTATTATATACATTTCCACCAGCATCCTCAAAGCAAAGATGGCATCTGTGGTGCATTTTCTTGGCATGAAGCTAAACAGCTGCTCACAAATAGTCACCTCTTGTCTAAGTTTAATATTGTCTAAGATCTTCATTTTGTGACTTATCTTAATTTCCCTGTAATTGCTACGCATCTGTACATCACCCTTGTTCTTAAAAATGGGCACAGCACACTTCTTCTCTATTCCTCAGGCAAATTATTGCCCACAAATAACTATGAATATTTGAGTCAAAAACCTCACTGCCATCTCTGTTAGACATTTCCAAACCTACACTGGTATGTCAGCAGGTCCTACTGCCGTCCCTTACTTCATCCTTTTCAAAACTTTCTGAACTCCATTCTAAAAAAGCTAAATCTGGACCTCTGGACATTCAAAAAAATAAAACAAAACAAAGCAAAAAAAC
>JBBPBX010016027.1:34229-48682 GCA_038048925.1 Garcialebias charrua | reverse complement strand
GGTGAGTGAGGTCTTTCATGATGCAGGTGGCTCTTTTTCTGCATCTGGAGGTGTAAATGTCTGTGATGGTGGGGAGACTGACTCCCACAGACTTCTGTGCAGCCTTCACCACTCTTTGTAGAGCTTTCCTCTCTGCAACTGTGCAGCCTCCATGCCACACGTTGATGCTGGAGCACAGGACGCTCTCCACTGCACACCTGTAGAACGAGGTGAGGACTGAGCTTCTCAGACCGGCTCGTCTCAGCCGTCTGAGGAAGTAGAGTCTCTGATGACCTTTCTTGATCAGGCTGGTGGTGTTATTGCTCCAGCTGAGGTTATCATTCATGTGTACACCCAGGTATTTGTAGCTGGAGACCACCTCCACCGCAGATCCACCTATATACAGTGGGGTGTGGGTGTGTTTGTTCCTTCTGAAGTCCACAATCATCTCCTTCGTCTTCTTCACATTCATGTGAAGGTTATTCTCTTTGCACCAACTCTCCAGATGTTCCACCTCCTGTCTGTAGCTGGATTCATCATTATCTGTGATGCATCCCACCACAGCTGTATCATCTGCAAACTTAACAATATGACAGCCTGGATGTGTGGCTGTACAATCATATGTGAGCAGAGTAAACAGAAGAGGGCTCAGCACACATCCCTGAGGAGAGCCAGTGCTGAGGGTGATGGTGGAGGAGGAGAAGTTGTGGATCTTCACGGACTGTGGTCTGTTTGTTAAGAAGTCTAAGACCCAGTTACAAATAGAGGGGCTTAGTCCAAGTGTGGATAGTTTGTCTATCAGAGTTTGGGGGATCATGGTGTTGAAGGCAGATGTGAAGTCCACAAAGAGCAGACGCACGTATGAGTCCTTCTGATCCAGGTGGGTGAGAGCAGTGTGGACCACGGAGGAGATGGCGTCCTCTGTTGATCGGTTCTCACGGTATGCATATTGATGAGGGTCCTCGTTGATGTTGACGGCTGTCTTGATGTGGGACATGACCAGTTTCTCAAAACATTTAGCGATTATTTATTCATTCCAGATTAAGAAAACAGAAGAAAACTATTTACAAAACAACAATAAAAACGTTCAATTATATAATCATTCCTCTTTCTTATTTTGCTTAATGGTTTTTAACTCATCCCTGAAATTCTGACACAGAATCACAAGTTCAAGTGTGAACTGTGTCACAGAATAAACACAATAAAAACATGTATTATCTGCAGCATTGTTGTTTAAAATGGCTCAACATTACGACAATGGAGCAGACAGTACACTCAATTTAATTGAATTTTGAAATCAGCCTTAAATATAAGGATGTCCAGTGTGTGCTGCAGTGGTAAAAGTAATTTTCCGTTGTATATTTCACGTTCAAGCTCCGTGGAATCAGCTGTGACTTCCCTCGTTCGAGCAGACGCGGCAGCCTGCGCTCTGTCTGTCGCTCTGTCCCTCTGAACTTGTGATTCTGTGTCAGAATTTCAGGGATGAGTTAAAAACCATTAAAAGGGACCACACATTCAAAATTCACTTTTTAATGTTTTTTTTACTCAACTTTGGGTATTTACTTCATAAAAAAACAGTCCTAAGGCCAAAAAAATGCACCCAGTGGTTTATTTACTCTAAGTAGATTTATTTTACTGTGATAATTTAGGTTTCGTTTTGAAAACAATCGCGCTTGTGACGTCACAAGCGCTAGGACAACCCACCACAACCTGAGTCCAGCCCCTCACCTAGCAACCCCTGGTTAGGCTCAACCCACTTCTGTATTAAACACATGACTGTTGTTTTTCATGATTTCATCTCATCTTTTGTTTATATGTTATTAATTTCATGTGTACAGCACTTTGTTGCAGCTGTGGTTTTTTAAATGGCTTTATAAATAAAGTATAATTGTTATTTTTATGTTTTAGTTCAATTTTTAGTGTATTTGCGATCTCTCCCAACGCGCCGCCGGCAAAAATTAAACGAGCATACCCCCGGCGTAGAGACCGGTTGCGACGGGACCCTCTTCTGGCTTGAGTGAGCGGAGCTTCAACTGTACAGCCTCACTGAAGCCTCATGGTGGATCCAGACCGAACGCGATTTCAACTGCAGGAACGTCCAGTTTACATGCAAAGTCAATGGGGGACGCACCTCCATGCGCCTCCTGGCGTCTTGCGTCACGTCGCGTGCGTGTTGAGCGTGCTGGAGAGCGATTTCCGTGCACGTGAACCCGCGTCAACCTCCAAAGCACGCCTCCAACATGCTGAAGATTTCGCCGTTCAACTTTCAAACGCCGCTCAAACTCTACCCGATTGGTTGGTGTGTCAACCAATCAGGGAGAGTCGGGGGAGAAGAGAGGGGGTCAGGGGGAGAGTCCCTATGTGACGCGGAAACCAGTGACGCGGAAACCATTGCGCATGTGACGTATTGTTTGTGGAACACAGAAAAAACCCGCGGAGTCATGGAATATGGAAGAGAAACTCATTGTAGCTGTGTGTTCGCGACAATTCCTTCACGACCAGTCAAGTCTGCTCCACAGAGACAGAAATAAAGAGCTCCTCGCCTCGCGGAGTGCATTGACGACTCGGTACACCGGTAAGCTCCTCCCACACACCCCGCAGCAGCAGGGTTGCCAGTTAAACATGAATTTTTTTTTTTTTTTTTTTTTTTACCCCTTTTCAGTGCAAATGTTCACTAAACTCAACACACTATTAATCTTATCAGACCCTCACGCAGCAAATATGACAGTTTGGGTAAAAAAAATAAAAAATAAGCAACAGTACTAGATGATTCATTAATTCTTATCTGGCAACCCTGCGCAGCAGTTTTCGCAGCAGTTTCGCTTCTGGCTTTTTTAGTCTGGACACAAAGTGCGTCCACTTGCGTGCGTGAGGAGCGTTTTGGAGGTAGGAAATTGGTTCGGTGTGAATCCACCATCACAGGAGCCTCGCAGCAGCGAGGACCTTCTCCTTACGGATTAATTTACGGGAGACACTTGGTGAACTTTGTGTTGTCTTGACTGGAACAGCGATAACTCCCAAAATCGCCGCGTGCAACGAGCGGAGCTGGCGAACACCGGAAGAGGAACAAGCTAACATTAGCATCGGATTCGGGTGGTCTAATGCTAAAAGGAGCAGCAAATTGCGGCGCGCTCAGACGGGTTTCGGTAAGTTATCTTAAGCTAGCACTAACAGTAAGTCAAATGAGTAATAAAAAAAGAGCTAATTTTAAAACAACAACACATTACAGATACTGGCTGTTACAGAGGGCGTAAACAGATCTTTGAAGGGCGTGGACTTCAGAACTTCTATCAGAAACCGGTCGTTCAAAACGAAAGTTAAAAATGGCAGAATTAAAAAGGGTATAATTGATTATCTAAGAATTATTTTGTGCATTAAATTGAAGGAATAGGGTCTGGATAGCCCACAGAAATACCATAAAAATTTTAAAAAACCCATCTGAGGTCCCCTTTAAGCAAAATAAGAAAGAGAAATGATTATATAATTGAAAGTTTTTATTGTCGTTTTGTAAATATTTTTCTCGTGTTTTCTTAATCTGGAATGAATAAATAATCAAAAAAAAAAAAAGTTGTCCCGACTGGGAATCGAACCCGTGAAGTTTGGAGCGGTAAGCCGATGCGTTACTAGTTGAGCTATCGTGGCATGCTTGTTCCAGAAGGTTCACATTCCTTTTAAAGGATTGTGTCTGTAACGCAAAACCTTTTGCGTGGGAACGCAAAGGGTTTTGCGTTCCCACGCAAAAGGTTTTGCGTTACCTCGCAATAGTTTTGCGTGCGCACGCAAAGAATAAAAATTTCCACGTCCCCTGGGGGGCTCCGTATCTAATATCATCAGTGAACAAGTGAGCCTTTTCACTTTCCCAAAAGATGCAAGACCTTCATCAAAAATTGAATAAATAAAGCTGCCTCCCCTCGGACTGAGCTCCCTGTTTCCTGAACAGCTAAGAGTCAAATACATACGGGTGCAGACCTAAATTAGAACCTGCTGTTTCTGCTCATCTAACTTCCTGCTTCCAAAACTAAAGACAAATAGCTCAAATCTTAACTTAGATTGATAATTTTGTTGTTTTATTTCTTGTTCGCATGAATATTTATATGGGGCGTTCTAAAGACGTTCTTTCTCCTACGTCACAAATGTTGCATTCGCTTGTAGTCGGATTTTTCAGAGAGAAAAGCGGTTTTTATTTTTAAATTCAGTTTGAAAGGAATTTTCATTAATTTATCATTTTGTTTGCAAAAACGAACATAGTTGAATGATAAAATATATGTATCTTCTATCATTTCATGCAAATTTTTAAGATGATGTCAGTGGACCTTTAAACTTGTAAGTCCTCCAGTTGTTTATAAAAACAACTTATTTAGTAGTCTACAGTTCACCTGCTTCTTTAGAAGAATTTACTTAATTTTTTATTCAGGTTTCCTTGTCTTTCAGTTTTGTCTAAAACATTTTTTTTTAAATAAAATCTTTATGCAAACGGAGACAAGCAAACAAGAACAAAGACCAAAGTCAAAGGATTTTAATCAGGAAATTAGCTGCTGCATCTTTACTGCCTTAAACTGCCTTTTGTTTTGATTTTTATCTTTACCATTAAAAAAGTTTAATACAAACTTTAATTTAAAAAAGCTAAAGGAGAAACAAACAATAAAACTACCTGGTAAATTTAAAATATGTTAATTAAATGCAGAAAGGTCTGCAAAGAAGCAACACTGCAGCAACGTTACCGGTACTTAAAGAGGGGCTAAACTCAAAATTAACTTTTTTTAGCTGATAAACTCCCTAGAATGTGTCCAGAATGTTGTATAGCACTATGTCTGTGTTAATTTTCATATATTTGTGCGTATTAGTTTAAATCGGCAATATTTGGTCTAAAAGCGTGTTTACAGTAGCCCTATGGGTTGAACAGAGGAATTGCACCTTAATTTTCTTATTGGTCATGGACTGTTCACTCTGACGTGTCTTGTACACTCTGACGTCACAAAAGTGGTTCAAGCAGAGCCAATCCCCTGCAGAGATGAGAAGGTCCGCGCTGCAGTTCATGCCTTATGGAAGTGGTACATTGCACACCACAAAAGTACTGCAACACAGCATATTATAGTTTTTGGAATGGCACTAGTTATTTGTATATTTTAACTTATTTATTTTAGGAATACTTTTCACGTCATCGAAACAATTTGGTTGTATTTGTTTTCTTATACTGCGATGGACGAGGAATGCATAGATGCCACAATAGGGCAGTGGTGTAGGTGCGGGATTGGGATCAGACAGACCCAGGTTCGAACCCCGGTCACGGCATATCTTGTATTATTATGTAGGGCGGCCGTGGTGTAGTGGTAATGGCAGTCGTCTCCCGATTGGAAAGTTGGCGGTTCGACTCCCGGGACCCGCACCATGTGTCGTTGTGTCCTTGGGCAAGACACTTAACCCTGAGTTGCTCCCGGTAGGACTGGAAAGCACCTTGCATGGTAGTCTGCCGCCACCGGTTTATGAATGTGTGTAGCATTCAATATATGTGTAGCACTTTGAGATTTTCAGTAATGAAAAGTGCGTTATAAATTGAATTAATTATTATATTATTATTATTTTCATTTTTTATTTTAACGCCTTTTGTTTCGGATAGATCGGGTGAGTACATAATCATTCTTTGTTGTTGCTTGTTGTTTATTACTAATGTAATTTTAACATTCAGAAACAATAACGGTCTCTCGTCCTGGCCACACCTCCTCGCTCAACCCCCACCCAGAGCCATATAAAGTGAGAGTTGCGACACTTCCATAGAGATCAGTTGTAAGAATGGAATGCGGAAGTCACGTGGGTCATGGAGGGGGCGATTTGTTCCATGCTCTGTTTAACAGTCTGACTCTGCCTGCAGTAGCGCTCCGTTGCCGCCAGAGGGCGCAGCTCCACAAGGTTTCCATGGCCGTTGTTTGGAACGATTGACTGCCAGTTGGCGACTTCAAAGAGTGTCAGAACTCTCTATATATACGGCTCTGCCCCCACCCGCCTCCCCCTCCTTTGTTGACACTCCCACTTTGCTGCATTTTTTGAATTTCGTCTTGGGGCGGAGTTACAGATCCACAGGGAGTTTAGCCCCACTTTAAGCAAACTGAGATGAAGATGTAAACTGTATTTAACAAAATTGCAACCAAACAGTAGATAGCAGGAACAGTGGGTTCCGAGATGCACGCAGAAGTTTCTAAATATGGGCAAAATAGGTTAAATAACCCCCTGGATTTCCGGACAATAATGACTTTACAAGAAACTCATTACTGGAAGGAGTAGATAAATGTACCGGGTAAATATCCAGTGGGGAAGACGCAACAAAACATTTATTTGTGAGAGTAGCGACCAGATTTTATTTCTGATATTGTGAAATACGTGTTTGAATTTCTTGGAAATTTTTGTACAACTCCTGCACTAATTGCTGCAACAGGAAATGTCTGTTAAAAGGACACTTAGCAGAGCGTGTGTACAAACTGATGACCAGATACTGCTGTGGATAGGCAGATAGCCTGAGAAGAGGTCAGATCAGTGTGATATTAAGATATTTAATTGTATTTCCTTACTGTTCTGCTAAAGGCTACTATTATTTTACAGTAAAAGTGTGCAAAAATGATTTCAAGATTAGTCCAGTGAATCAAAACAGCTGAGCTGCTGAAAGCTGCCAGTTGAAACCAGAAAGCTGACAAGCTGAAGGGACTTCCCACAGCTTGAGGTGGGACTCAGCGGTGGCAGGAAACACGAGTTTGCTCACATTAAGTGCCAAAGGAACACCAACACCAATTCTTGGCATTGTTTGAGGAAGGTCACAACACAAAACAGCCTTAAAAAGTAAATTCAAACCACACGGACAAATTTCTCCTTTGATTTTGGAAGAGATTGCACATTTACAAATACAAAAACATTTAGAAATAGTTGCAATATTTAAGCTCGTTTTCCCACAAGCACAAAGTATATCCTTATTTCCCCAACTATGTTTGACTAAAATGATGCAACCAAGTTTTTTGAAGCAATATGAATAAAGAAGCTAAAAACAAAACAAAGGCAGAGTTTGAAGCAGGCGATTAAACCCACACCAGATCCGACCCCTAAATGAGGGGCAGGTGGGCGGTCTGGATTTAGACTAGAGGCAAAGGAGAGGAGACAGGCTGATTTCTACTAATTAAAAAGGTGTGAAGTGAACGGAGGAAAGGCATGAACAACAAAAACATGTTCTATGGCTGAAGTCCGATACAGCTGCCTCATTTCTGAATTGTGACTGTAACCAGAACTTGTTTCATTATCTTTCAAGACAAGATCATTTTGCATATAAAATATGCCAAAGCATTATGTTTTGCAACTTCTTACAGTCAAAAATCTGATGTGTTCATTACAACTTTACACATTTAATTATCTTAAACTCAAAGGAACAAGTTCTAACATAAAATGCTGTAAAATCAGTGGTTTGGCATTTTGCTTGAAAAGTGACTCAAACATCAATACATTACTTGCTACCAAAATAATTACAAATTAATTATCACCTTTAAATGAAAAACCTTGTCACTAAAGCTGGAAACAAAAACACATTTGGGAACTATCAACACTGCAAAATGTTATAACAAATCTAAAATAACTGCATTCATTCCTTGTTATTTTGATAAATACTAATCTAGAAAGTGAAACTAGGTCTAGAGGTGTGTAACTGGATTGTTTAATAGAAGAAAAATCCAGATTACAGTATAAAACACGTTTGACAGTAAAGCCCATCTCATGATAACAGAGTTGTCTTTGCTGGCTCCAGCCTACTTTTAAGAAGGTCTGAAGGAAAACAGAGGTATCAAAAAAACCCGAGCATCTCAACTGAGAAGAGACCTTCACTTAAGACACAAAAACACAAAAGCAAATCCAGTGGAGGAAAACATTTTTCAATCTACCGTATATTTTCCTTTCTCTTAATGAGCTAGACTTGTTGAAATAGAGCCAGAGGTTTACTTTTAGGAAGGAAAAAAAATTGGTTCTGCAAAGTAAAAGGATGTGCGGGAGTTGTAATGTGGCTTAAAATTATTGATTTAAACTCTTTTACAAAGAAAATCAGAAAAGTAAAGAAAACACGTATCTCAAAAGCAGGAAATCCTATTAACTAATAGTGCAAACGAGAGGTTATCGGCTGAACACGCTCCTGTGAAGTGTGTGTAATGTAAGGTGTTTTTATATAATTTCTCTTCTGGACAGCAGGAAGCTGAGGAGCGTGCAGGACAGCAGGCAGATACTTGGGTCCGCTCCCAGAGGAAGTATCTGAACGGCTTTACACTGAAACGTTCTTCATCAATACTGTAAACTATATACCGTACTTTCCGGCCTATAAGTCACAGTTTTTTAACTAATATGCATGTCCTGCGACTTATACAGTGAAGCGACATATTTAGGGATTTTTTCCCATATTTTTAGACCAATTTTTGGCTGAGATATGACAGTTTCCATTCATTCTGATGAAAAAAATGGAGTAATGCCACTTTCGGCCGCTAGGGTCCACCGACGTTCCCAGCTCAAGTGTCCGACAGCAGACTCCTCTGGTCGGACTCACTCTGTCACACCACGGCCTCCTGCTCTCTGGAGCTCTGAACTACTGTTAGCTCAGCGTTTGTTAGCAAAATAGCTCAAGAACCACAGGACAGATTTTGATGAAACTTACAGAAAGTAATCACTGGATGGACATTTACAACTGATTAGCTGTAGGAGATGTTTGAGCTAAAATTCGATTTATTTACAATTTATTTTTGCAGCGCGCGCGCACGTTTGGAAGACCATCAAAGCGAAACCATTTAAATCCAGCTGATTTGAATATTACGTTAATTTTTAAAGGAAAAGTTCAGCTCAGAAACACTTTTGCTATAATGACAGCAAACATATATATTTAAGGTGTTAATCTTGTTAAATTTGAAAGAAATGAAGTGTATCCGTTCGCTGCGCGTGCACGCGAGCTTCGCAGCACCGACGTAGCAAAACTATTTTTTTTAATTCAGCTGATTTGACCATTATGTGCATTTATTAAGGAAAAGTTCAGCTCAGACACATCTTTGCTAAAATTTTCAGCAAACAAATAATTGTTTTTAATTGTTAATCTTGTTAAAAGTCCTACCGTGCACGCTCCTGTGGCCATTTCCGGGTTGTCACCGTTGACGCGTAACATACGAAACGCATCAGCGGTGACGCATAATAGATGCAACGTATAAGGCGGTGCGACACGTTTATGGATTTTTCCACTTTATTGGACATAATTGGACTAATAAGACTTATCAGGTGGAAAGTACGGTATGCAAAACACTTTCTTTTCTCACTTATTACTGCTCGTCCTCCAGTTTCCTCTTTCAGATTGCTCCTCCCTAACCTTTTAAACTATCTGGTGGTGTCATCAGAAACACTAACTCATGAATAACAGTAATTACACGAGGAAGTACGCATGTGCTTTTCAAACAAACAGCGATGCCCGACTTGTCAAGCTTCCAATAAACATGGATAAAAGGTTAAAGGCTGTTATCACTTATTCATTCTGTTATTCCTTAATGGTCTGTATATAATGGATAAACCGTGCTTCTGTTAGAATAAGGCAAACACATGGGAGAGCTTAAAACAACATGGAAACCCCCTTACAAACGTTTAAACAATTCATCAAGGAGTCAAACGTAGTATGCACCATGTGTTAAAAAGGGAGAACATCTGTGGATAAAAAATTGTCCGTGTGTGTGTTTGTGTGTGTTTAACGCACCCTCCTCTTCAGACGATCCCTCTCCCTCAGCGTGAGTGTATCGGCCTTTGCAATAACCGGAACTATGTTGACTTTGCTGTGGATGGCCTTCATAAACTCCACATCCAGGGGCTTCAGACTAGGAGGGGAAAAAAGGAGATTGACTAGGAAAAAATCAAACGTGTATTTAAAAAGAAACATGGCCATTGTGCAACTTAAAATTACCGTACATGACAGTGCTAGGAGATAAAAGCAGATCTCTAAAAGAGGAAACTATATTTTTATCACTGAACTGTCACAAAAGAAGCAGTGTTTAGCATGAAGCTTAACAAGAAAAATATATCTTCAAACTGAGGAAGTTCTGCTTTTGTTACATTAGACAAAGTAATAGTATTGTGCTGTATACATCCATCTTCTAATCAAAATGAAAGTAAGTCATTGCATTCATGAAACATGTTTTTGCAGCTTTTCTTACCCGTGTCCTAAAGGAGAAATGAAATAAAAGCAGCAGTGCACTCGGTTGTCCACTATGTGCCTTCTGTTCAGCCCACTTTCATCATGAAGGTATCGCTCAAACTGATTGTCAATGTACTGGATGATTGTCTTAAAGCTGATGCAAAAAAATAAAAAATAATAAAAAAGATTGAAATGTTATTTGTAAACAATAAACCAGTTTGAAGTGTACTAAAAAGCACTTGTATAAGTAGAAGCAGTAAGCAGTCTTTAAATTTTTTGAATGATTACAAAAAGCTGACTGGACCTTTACAAAAACTAATTCCAGCTTGATTTTCTCTCTTGGTAATGACTGTGACCGTTGTTACAAAATCTCCAGATCTTTGATAGATGGATAGAGTAATTTCAAGTTTGTTTCATGATCTTATATGTATCTCTCAATATTTGACCCAACTACATAAAGACATTCAGTGCTGTTGTTTATACAGCTTCTGAAATCAAGTACCCCAAATAGTTGTTAACTTGCTATTTTTGCAATTTGAAACAAGAGTAGGTGTCATAGCCTCACCCTCCACATCTTATTCATGTATAGAAACATTTGTGTTGAACCTGAGTTTTCTGTGAAACCAAAGCCTAAACGTGGCATGTCACCGAGCTACAGCCGTTGGGGGGGGACTTGGATTTTTCCTTTCAGTCTTGATGAATTCAAAGTGCTTGTGACCTAGTGACCAACAAGCCCTGTGGCTGCATTATGAGAGGCCAGTTTGTGAAAATTGTGGCTTGTTTAGTGTGTAGCACGCAAAACTTATTTTTGGTAGGGCACGTTGGCACATTGCCACCTTGGCAGCTCCAGCTCTGCTGGAGTTTATGATTTAATCTGCTGGTATGCACTATTGATAAGAAGACAGGCAGATCTGGACCAACATTTCAATAATTTATATTCTTGAATTTATTATAATAATTTTAGTTTTGCATCTGTGTGGTTTTTAAACCTGGACATTCATGGCTCTAGCTTTGGATCATTATTGTCAGAGTAGACAGGTGTCAAAATACAACTCTAGTGCTACTGAAGTAATTTCAGGTGGGCTAGAGGTGCCTACAAAGACTTTCTGACTACATGTATTTTGAAAGAAAAGTTGCCAAACTTTATGAACATGTTCAAAACTCAAGAACTGCATGCCTCTGCATCTCACACAAGTTGAAAACCTCACAATGGTTACAAGACATTTTTAGAGACATCTGTTCTCCAACTAGTTGCAGCCTGGGGAAATACAATCTTAAATACCTCATCTACAATGTACTATTTAATACATGTGAGCAGTTCTTAATTCAAACTGCCTCATCAAAATAAGTGACTGTTTTTATGCTCCTACACAAGAGCTTCTTAAAAAAAAAATCAGTATACAGTAGTCCCTCGTGACTTCATTGTTTGTTTTTCACGAACTTGCTCTATTGTGGTTTTTCTATAAGACTGGACATGAGACCCAATTGGCTGATTGATGGATGAGCAGCATGATCAGCAAGGAATTTTTATTTAAAATAAATTATTTGAAATTATTTAGCACCTGCTGCACCTTTGTGCAGCCCACACTGCAGGAGAAACTTCCTCCTGCAGATCCTCCTCCATCCTCTGTCGATCTCCATTCTGCAGCAGAGAAGTGGGCGTGGCCGAGATCGCTGGAAGGTGACAAGAGAGCAGCCATGGCAGGAGCTGAAATCATGACATTCTGTGCTCTTTTACAGCATTTAGAGTTTAGAAACATTGTTTAGAATATTGCAAGTGTGGGAAGGGTTTAAAATGCCTTTATATATATACGTGTAATAAATAAACTATTAGTTTAAAAATAAACTATTACTAGTTTAAAAATAAACTATTACTTACTACTTGTACTGCACTACTATTCCTACTTAGTGGTTTTTCATTTATTGCAGGGCTTTATGGTATGTATCCCCGGCAATAAACAAGGGACTACTGTATAATAAAAAAGTTTTCAAAAAAATTGTCAGTCATTTCAGAAAGTTAAACAATGAATGACAATTTTTTTTTTATCTGTAAGCCATAATCATCAAAATTACAAGAAATAAAGGCTTGAAATCTTTCACTCTGTGTAATAAATCTATATAATACGAGTTTCACTTTCTGAAATGATTGGCAAAATAACTGAACCTTTTCACGTTGTTCAAATTTTTTAGATTAACCTGCAAGTATAAAAACACATCTAGACCAAGAACATTAAGCAGGAAATGCATAAACCTGACAAAAGGTCCAAATACAGTATATTGCCTATATTGATCTACAGATGTCAAACAAGTAAACATAAATCCAGATATGACACATCCACAAAGACGCACAAAAAGTATAAAGGTATCTGTATACGGGAAGACAAAAAGAGTAGGGAGAGCTACAAGGCAAATGTAAAGGATGAGAAAGAATAGTCAACATTTTATATCACTCCTAAACAACTCAAACACGCACCAGCCTTGGCTGTCGATGGCGTCGCCATATCCAGGGGTGTCGACCACCGTGAGTCGAAGCTTCACCCCTCTCTCCTCAATTTCAACAGTAGATGCCTCGATTTGTACCGTCCGCTCAATTTTCTCTGTGGAGGTCAAGGCATGAAAACAACAGCAAATTAAATAAAAATGGTTACAGTTATGAAAATTTTATTAATTTCATTTGGACAAACAGAACCTGAATGTTCAGCTGCTAAATGAAATAGTTGCATATCTTATCTGTAGTTTGATTTTTTTTTTGGTTCGAAGTTCAGCAGCTGAATGAACAATAATGTTGACTTCTTGCACAAGCTGCCAAGATGTAACAACAGCACATTTCAAAAAAGTAAACAGGCCTTAAAAACTAAATTATGGACTGATGTCTACACTAACTGAAAAGAAAGGGCTTGGTTAACTGTTTTAAGTAGGAACAAATCCTAATCCAAGTCAAGTCATAAGAAAGGTATGGTACTTTTTGAAGATCACAACATTCTCAACATTCCTTGTGAAATAATGCTCTGCTGGGTACACTACAGCAGACGTTTGTTCATTATTACAGTGTTTGTGTGTGTGCATGTGTATTACCTGCAGCACCAGGGATGTAGCGCTCAGGGTACAGATCGGTGAGAAACAGGCTATTTATTAGTGTTGATTTGCCCAAACCAGACTCCCCTGAAAAAAAAAAAACAACTAAACGTAAATTATCTGTGCTTCAAAGTTTACATTAAAGGGGACCACAGATGCAAAATTCACTTTTTAATGTTTTTTTTAACTCAACTTTGGGTATTTACTTCATAAAAAAACAGTCCTTGTGCCAAAAAAATGCACCCAGTGGTTTATTTACTCTAAGTAGATTTATTTATTTTTGATAAATACACCTGGATTCACACTTCCTGCAGTTATTGACGTCACAAGCCGTAGCCAATCACCTCAAACCTGAGTCCAGCCCCTCACCTAGCAACCCCTGGTTAGGCTCAACCCACTTCTGTATTAAACACATGACTGTTGTTTTTCATGATTTCATCTCATCTTTTGTTTATATGTTCTTAATTTCATGTGTACAGCACTTTGTTGCAGCTGTGTTTTTTTAAATGGCTTTATAAATAAAGTATAATTGTTATTTTTATGTTTTAGTTCAATTTTTAGTGTATTTGCGATCGCTCCCAACGCGCAGCCGGCAAAAATTAAACGAGCAGACCCCCGGCATAGGGACCGGCGGCAACGGGACACTCTTCTGGCGCGATGGAGCGGAGCTTCAACTGTACAGCCTTGCAGCAGCCTCGCAGCAGGCTCGCAGCAAGAGGACCTTCTCCTTACAGATTAATTTACGGGAGACACTTGGTGAACTTTGTGTTGTCTTGACTGGAACAGCGATAACTCCCAAAATCTCCGCGTGCAACGAGCGGAGCTGGCGAACACCGGAAGAGGAACAAGCTAACATTAGCTTCGGATTCGGCAGGTCTCATGCTAAAAGGAGCAGCTCATGGCGGCGCGCTCAGACGGGTTTCGGTAAGTTATCTTAAGCTAGCACTAACAGTAAGTCAAATGAGTAATAAAAAAAGAGCTAATTTTAAAACAACAACACATTACAGATACTGGCTGTTACAGAGGGCGTAAACAGATCGTTGAAGGGCGTGGACTTCAAGAAACCGGTCGTTCAAAACGAAAGTTAAAAATGGCAGAATTAAAAAGGGTATAATTGATTATCTAATAATTATTTTGTGCATTAAATTGAAGGAATAGGGTCTGGATATCCCACAGAAATACCATAAAAATTTAAAAAATACATCTGAGGTCCCCTTTAAAA
>JBBPBX010016027.1:4008-33645 GCA_038048925.1 Garcialebias charrua | reverse complement strand
AATTCATTCAATATACAAATGTGTCATTTTTCATTTTATGAAGTTTTAAGAGAATTTGAGACTATTAGTAATGCATAATGGTGAGAAATTCTGGCAGGCAATAAAGTCAAGCCATGAAACTCTTTCATTTATACAGGAAATCCTTTTTGGCTGTGTGTGCAAGCATTGTGAAGACATCAGCAGCCCAATGTTTTTTCACATGTCTCATTAGGAAGTTCTCATATTTATATATATTTTGTCCAGCTGTTGAAATTTGGTGTACAAACTCCAACATGGAGACTTTCTGCCCTATTACAGTACTCACCTTCCCTTTTTCTCCAGACTGAGACATTACTACGGTACTTTTTATTGGGTCGTCTGATGAGTCTGCGGGTGAAAACAAACGTCAAAGATTATGTGAAACTTCAGCCGTGGGAAAAATATAATTCATGGCAATCTTTGACAAAAAATATATCTCTTGTCCATAAAGGTTTTAAAAGCAAGACAGTCCTGTGGCTAGGTTTATATTTACATCACATAAATTAGATATATTAAACATTAAAAGCTCCTCTATGAAGTGATCTGCACATTTAGACCAGAAGTCCTGCCAGGACATGCTGATAGCTACACCTTTAATTCGCCAACTCCCATCAGACTGCTACAGTCCTTTCCCTCTCCATGACCTCAAGCAGACGACAGAGGAACCAAACTAACTGATAAATCAGCAATGTGATGACTGAGCAGTTGGAACTGGGTCACTTTTTAATCACAAAAACATTGGCCCTTGAGCCAAAGCGTGATAACTGCTGGAAGGATGCAGGCTGCCTTGCAGAATGGAGATGAACTGCAATTAAATAATGACCACAGGAGAAAGAGGTAGGCTGGGAAACTGATCTGTTGTCTGTGGACATTTGACAAGCCCAACTTTGTGGGTACTTGGGGATCGTTTACATGCAGTTAAATGTATTTGATGGTACAAAACATGTGGCACAGTTTTGTAAGTATTTACAAGAAAGTTATACTGACAGGGTGGTTTCAACAAGCCTGCAGGGAGAACAATGGCTGTTTATCCCATTGGTTCCTGAAGCTTTTCCTAAGAACAGCTCAGATGAGGGAGGAGGGAAAACATCAACCAAAAGAAAAATGGGCCCAAGACAAAAATCCTTTGAAAATATTTGGATGCAAAAAGTTTGTACACAAGCAATAATTGACTGTACAAAATATGTGCCAATCAACTTTAGAATAACAGCAATATTTCATTTGAAATTAGCAGCAGAGTTGTAGGATTTATCTTCTTGTCATTCATATGAAATTATGGCAATCCTTTTAGTAGCGCAAACAATCCGAGACATAAAAAACAATTAACTGACTCACTGCTTTGAGTTTGAGTACAGCGTAATCATTGGTTTCAGGCCTAAAAACACAATAATAAAATGTGTTTTCTTTCTTAATGGACGTCTAAGCTAACACAGCAGCCTATGCAAGAGTACCCATGTGCATCAAACATTCACATACCCCAAGTGTTATTCCTCTTGAAGCTCTGTGGGAACCAACTTTAGTCCGACAGCAGATTAATTAAACCGTTCCAATATTGCAGTTGTAATCACACAAAGACAACACTACAGGACAGACAGGCAGGAGGGTACACTTCAGTAACACTTTCTTAATAATGGCCATTTAATCAGCCAGACTGCTGAGTTTTGTTACACACACACGTAGTCTTCAATGGGCTATGCTTGTGGGAGATTAAACCGTTCAAATACAAAGGGGAAAATACCACCTTGGTACAGCAAAAGTGCTTGGCATGTGTAACACATTTACAGTTAATTAGATGGAGTGAAGCCATGAAGGTTATAAAAGTTCAGCTCCAGGCATGGGGCAGAAAATGTTGAAATAAGTCAACTTTTTTTTTGTCTGTACTTCTTCCACTTGTTAGAAACACAGAAACTGTAATTCCACAACAAGGAGGCTTGGTGAACCCTGTCATAACAAGAAAAAGGCCAAAGGATCACAGAAAGAGACCTCAGAGCTACTGGACATAATGAAGCGATGTGTGACTCATGCAGTTTAGTGAATGTGTGTAGTCTGTGGGCAGTAGTGTTGTAATAAAAACACAATACCAGTTTAATAACAATCTTGGTGGGGGAACCCACAAAAACAATGTTTATTACTAAGTAAACAAGAAGTCTATTTTAAATGTAATTAAAGGCAAAGAGCAAATTATTAATAACAAAGGGAACAGGTAATTAATTAAAAAAAGAAGTACAAGTTATAGTTTCTTGCTTTTATTACCTAAAAAATTGGTAACTGTAAAAGAAGGTGATGATATTTTCTTCATGGCTGCTCATTCCCTGTGACATAGTTTACATTAAACCTTAAATATTTTGTATTTTAACCAACTACTGTACTGTATTGTGTTTGCAAATTGATTATCTTTCTGTGCTAACCTAATCACTGGGGTATATTACTTACTTGCTCCCAAGGAGGCTCAGCAATGAATACTTTTGTGGACAATTACTACAGGAAAAAACAACAGTTTATTGTATGAACTTGAAGTTTGATTGAACTCAAATTGTTGACAAGTTGAGGCAGAGAGGGCAGGACTGTCCTGAAGGATGTCACAGACACAAAACCTGGAGATGTTCTTGGGTTTTGCAGCTGTCTGGTAAGGAAAAACTTTGCTGCAAAGGGTAGCATTATCCGAGAAGGACTCAGGAAATAGCTCATCAATGAAAATAATCCCATCTGAAGAACTACAAGTGAATTTGCAGCTTTGATAAGACAAATAGAAATGTTTTTTTTTCTTTTAGCAATCACAACAGGTAATAGAAAAGTTTATTCTAAGAAATTCAACAGTTTCACTAACACAAACAGCGTAAATTGAAGAAGGCATAATGTTGAGTCACCAGCAAACCGTAAACCGTAAGGCTGTTAGAACATTGTCAGCATGGTCACAATGTATAAATAATACCTACAGTATTTTCTGGTGTATAGGTCGCACCTGTGTATAGGTCGCATTGTCCAATTATCACCAATAAATTGGAAAATCCCTAGATAGGTCGCACCGGTGTATAGGTCGCACCTACGTTTAGCTCTGCTGCAAATGTCTGCCACAGGAGCGCACAGCAAGGCTTTTAAGAAGATTAACACTTAAAAACAATTATTTGTTTGATAAAAATTATAGCAAATATATGTCTGAGCTGAACTTTTCCTTAATAAATGAACGTAATTGTGAAATGAGCTGGATTTAAAAATTTGTTTTGCCAAAAGTGATAACAAGCCATATACAGTATAGGTCGCACCTGAGTACTGTATAGGCCGCAGGCCTTGAAAAAACCCATAAAAAGGTGTGACCTATACACCGGAAAATACGGTAATTGTGTATGCTGATAGTACGACTGTATTTTATTTTTTTCTATTTTATTTTCCCCCCTGGTAACTTGTCTCATTTTATTTCATTGTATGCCTTGTTATGCTGTTATTTCTTGTTGTGTTTGTCATATTTGCTTCATTCAATAAAAAAAAATAAAAAAAAATGTTGAGTCACCAGTCTTTTTTCAGAGGATCAAAAAGCTATGACCATTTTTTCTTGTTAATAAACTAAACCATGTAATGGGGTAATGGTTTGTCTGTTTTACCCTTCAAACTTGGGTGTGTAAAATCAAATTGCAAAACTTTTACGATGAAAATCCAGGTTTATTTAGCCTGCCATTGTGACATTGTGTTGTTCTATTTACAGTATTTTCTGGTGTATAGGTCGCACCTGTGTATAGGTCGCATTGTCCAATTATCACCAATAGGTTGGAAAAATCCCTAGATAGGTCGCACTGGTGTATAGGTCGCACCTACGTTTAGCTCTGCTGCAAATGTCTGCCACAGGAGCGCACAGCAAGGCTTTTAAGAAGATTAACACTTAAAAACAATTATTTGTTTGATAAAAATTATAGCAAATATGTGTCTGAGCTGAACTTTTCCTTAATAAATGAACGTAATTGTGAAATGAGCTGGATTTAAAAATGTGTTTCGCCGAAAGTGATAACAAGCCATATATAGGTTGCACCGGTGTATAGGTCGCAGGCCTTGGAAAAAAACATAAAACGGTGCGACCTATACACCAGAAAATACGGTACATCACAACACAAACCAAGAGGAAACATCCCTTGGTAATTTATAGGTCAGACAGATGGGTCCCTTGGTGTTCACGTTTCAGAGATAATGTCACAGGAAGGAGAAAAGGTCAGAGCTGGATTTAAAGTCTTCATTGATAAGAAACATTCTTCGGATATAAAATATACCTCTGATAAGCTGAATAAAAACCCAAAGTGTTTTCTGTAGTAAGGACCAGCTGTTCCCCTGAGATTACAGCTCACCATGTCTGTCACTGTGTTCACTCATCTGCAAGAACCGAAGGTGCATGTCGCCACCGAGCCAAAAACACAAACAAGATGGATGATTATTCTTCAATAGTGGCCCTCCGCCACATCTCAGACATGTAATAAAAGCTTATCGTTTCCCATCGTTATTGTCAAGTTGTCTGAAAGCAGAATTAATTTTTGTGATAATGTGTGGCAGTTTCTGAGTCCAGAAGTTACACAATGGGAGTTTTTATTTATTTGTAACGGGCACAAAATTCTTGTAATTGTTTTCCAGGCAAAATATTTGAATTTTTTTTTCCTTTTGAAGATTTTCTAGTGCTATAATTTAAAATTTTAAAAGATTAACTTTCGATTTCTCTACACATGCTAAGACTTAAAGGAGAAATCAAATCAAATCTCAAAAAATCTATATAACAAGAGTGTCATTTAGTAAACAACACACATAAACATACTTTGTATGCTTTTTTTCAAGTCAGTAGCTTAAAGAAATAGTTTTTTACGTTTTTCCTGCTAAATTCTAGCCTGGCCCTCGCCTTCCTGCACACCTCCGCTCAATTCTCATTTCCCTTCACTGCTCAGTCTGGGACTTCTCCCATAGACAACGATTTCTCCGGCTGATTTTTGACCGGACCAATCAGAGAACAGAAGGGGCGGAGTTTTTGGCCCCTAACCCA
Source organism: Garcialebias charrua (assembly GCA_038048925.1). Classification (NCBI taxonomy): domain Eukaryota; kingdom Metazoa; phylum Chordata; class Actinopteri; order Cyprinodontiformes; family Rivulidae; genus Garcialebias; species Garcialebias charrua. The sequence goes on along the minus strand of JBBPBX010016027.1, from coordinate 28,616 downwards.
CGCCCCCACCTGTCCCAGCGCGCAGCCAGCGAGCATCCACATGTTCTCATTCAAAGCGATGCAAAGCGATGCAGGACTGTTTTATATGTGACACAAATGTATTAAATTCCCCTTCTTAATCCCTTATCTGGAGTTTTCTTTTGTTTTTTTGCCAAAAGTCAAGTGATCGCTCCCTCCTCCCTCCTCCTCCTCTCCCTCCGCTGAGTGCAAAGAATAAGGAAATGACTGAGGTTGTCACGAGAGAAAAAAACTCGGGTTTTACGTTGCTGCCCGAGTCCCTGCATATTTTCTGGTCTTCTGGTGTGCTGGACCAGCGCTACATGGTTTTATTTTATTTTTTTAGAACGTTTTATTAACATATAAACACAGAATATGCAGCGTCAGCAAGAGAAAATGCAGCAGGAGGCGGAGCTGATGTCAAGTTCGGCAGAGCACAGAGGGAGCAGAATGCTTTCCCTGTTCAAAATTTTTCTAAGATCCAATGGTTTTGTTCCTCAGGCAGAGGCCAAGCCTCCAGCAAGAATCGTTTCTCTATGGAGAAAGTCCAGACCCTAGTACGAAGCGAAGTGAAGGACAAGGGTCTGGTTTTAACCAGGCTAGCTAAATTCCAAAGTGAATTAATTTCTGGAGGTCAGGAAGGAAATGACGCATATTTGAAGGAAATTACGCATACAGTATTTGTCCTCCGCACTACTTTCTAAATAACACTGAAGCTACAAACCCATCATTACTGTCCTGCTGTCTGTCATTTAAAATGGAAGCAGAAGACTTTTTTGAATCCGAAGAAATGCAGGAACACCTAGTGGGGGTAATGGATTTACAACCATATCAGTTTGAACCTGAACCGACAGCTGGATCTCAGAATTCTGACGAGCCCAATGACAGAGTTGGCAACGTGGAATGGTAAGAATTGATTCCCCCCATATCACTTTAGTTTGTCAAAAACAGTTTGGTGATTTAGTGCATTAATGAGCATTTCTATCCTGGAAATACAAATAGCCGTGCGTTAGCCGCCGCATGCTAGCGTCGCATGCTAGCGTCGCAGGCTAACGTTAGCAGCTTCACATTGTCCGTGTCGAGGCCCAGGGTCCGTGTCGAGGCCCAGGGGTTCTGTGTTTATCTGTGACCCATGACATCAAACTGAAGGTTAAGTCTCAAAGTGTTTAGTAGAAAAATTAGCCTAATTAGAATAACCTACAAAAGTACAGTATTCAGCTTATTTTAGAATGTAAATAACACCAAGCGCGCACCCGTAGACAGCATTTCCGCTGTTCAGCGCGAGCTGACTTTCATTAAAATTTAACTAAGAGAGAGATAAGAGATAAGAGATTTTTTATTAACATTGCACCAGTAAACCAATACAACGTGATCATGTAAACACAGTCGATCCAGAGGTCAGAGAATGTTAAGCTGCTGCAATTCAAAACACGCATGTTCAAAACACGCATGTTCGTCAGCGCGGCCATCTCTCATCCATCATGGATGAAGAGCAAAACAGATATGGAAAAAGGAAAAGCACAGTAGGTATCATTTGTGATATTCAAAAAAAGAATTTATCAAAGATTGCCTGAGGACACTCCATGATAAAGTCTCAAAAACTCTATCAGCGAAAGCACAGTCACACGAGACATTGTTGCAGTTTTGACGACAGGCAAGGAGATATTTAGTCTGTGAGTAACTTCAAAGAACACAGTTCAGCAGTTTGTTCAGCTGGGCGTCATCCGAGCCACACACAGAGATCTCTGGGGGGTGCGGGTGAGGGAGGTCAGCAAGTGCACTTCAACACTACGCTCCAGGAGAAAGTTTCCAAACAGGCCTCTTTTCAAGGACGTGTGCAGAAACCAGATTAGATAGTCTTTTTGTTTATTCCAATTCAGACCACAGTGTTCTTTTTCACTGCAGCCTCCAAGTCCAGACGCTGTTTCAGAGCCAAAATTCCAAATCATATGAGGTTCCGGTCTATGAACCCCCATCCATGCCCAGTTGGGACCCAGGCGGCTGTAAACGAGTTCCAAAACGCCCAGCAGGTCCCCGGTAGTCCACCGACGCACCCAACGTGCGATTGAGCTCATACAACAGCTGGGATGAGTTGCTCACGGCCCGGATCAGAGAATCATGCTGATCAGGGAGTTTCGCCAGCGCGCTGATAGCCGCCGAAGCCCTCCTCAGCTTCAGGTAGCAGACAGTCCCTCCGATGCCAAAAAAAAGAGCAGCTGCTACTAATAGTCCAATAATCCACAAATCTTCCACGTCTTCGACACTCAAGACGGTCAAACACATAGGCTGCCACTGTCCCCATGAGTCCATCATGTATCCAGCCGCGTGTGTGTCAGAGGGGCAGACCGCTTCTCCTGGCACGGTCCGCTTCGTGGAAAAAATCTTATCTATTGAAGAAACAGCCCAATTTACTAATTCCATCGCAAATTGGTTCGAGTGAGCGCTGAAGTGTCAGACGAGACAAAAAGCAAGCAGGGAGGAGGAAAAAAAACTTAGGGAAGGAAGGAGCAGAAAGATATGCGACTTGCCTTGTCGAGAGCGGAAGTAGATGACTACAGAAACGCCTAAAAAAAATTGTTAGCTGACTTTTTTTTTAAGAGTGTGTCTCAGTTTAATTTTTGTTAATAAATTATTACAAATCAGCTTATTTTAGAACGTAAATAACACAGAGCGCGCACCCGTAGACAGCATTTCCCCTGTTCAGCACGAGCTGACTTTCATTAAAATTTAACTACAGAAACGCCTAAAAAAAATTGTTAGCTGACTTTTTTTTAAGAGTGTGTCTCAGTTTAATTTTTGTTAATAAATGATTACAAATCAGCTTATTTTAGAACGTAAATAACACCGAGCGCGCACCCGTACACAGCATTTCCGCTGTTCAGCGCAAGCTGACTTTCATTAAAATTTAACTACAGAAACGACTAAAAAAATATTTGTTAGCTGACTTTTTTAAGAGTGTGTCTCAGTTTAATTTTTGTTAATAAATGATTACAAATCAGCTTATTTTAGAACGTAAATAACACCGAGCGCGCACCCGTAGACAGCATTTCCCCTGTTCAGCACGAGCTGACTTTCATTAAAATTTAACTACAGAAACGGCTAAAAAAATTTGTTAGCTGGCTTTTTTTAAAGGTTCAGTATGTAATTTCTGGAACACGCTGGAACTTAGGAAAATTTTGAACAGAGACACGTTTCTGGTCCCTCCCCCTCAGAGCCATATATGGCTCTGAGGCTTGCTCTTGCCCTAGCTCTGCTGAAATTCAAATTCAAGCTCTGTTTTTATTGGCTGATTCAAATTCAAGCTCTGTTTTTATTGGCTGGTTACAAAATCTGTTTTTATTGGCTGGTTAACGGTGGGTCACTGTGGCTTTTTAGAAATGCTTTTAGAGAAGCAAGGGGACAATAGTTTTTTTCAGAGATTACTTGTCTAAAATCAGTATGTCAGGAGGTAGTGACAGAGTGAAGAAATATGTTAAAAATATGTTGTTAGAAAAGTTACATACTGAACCTTTAAGGGTGATCAGCTTATTTTAGAACGTACATAACACCAAGCGTTCATTGTACATATCTCTGGAACTGCTCATTTTAGGAGGATCTAAGTATCAATTTTTTTTATTTATTTTCTTTACAAATCAGCAATGTAAAAAAGGTGTTGAGGTAATCATGACCAAATGTAACTTAATTGTCAGTTTGATGTGATGAAATGTTTTTTGTTTACAATATAAATGAAGCTACACAATACTGTATGAGGGACAACCATGGCCCGACCTACGTCATACCTGGGAGCGAGAGCAGGCCGGGGGAGGGGTGTCAAAAACACCGGATGAGATTTTTTTTCACTTTGCAAATGCTAAATTTGAGTTAGGATGAAATTTTTGACTTGTGAAAATTTCTCAACAAGCTTATTTTATGCTTTTCATTAGACTACTATTAGCTTAAAAACACTTTTCATTTCTCCTTTAAATGAATCATTACAGAAGTATCCCAATATCCCGCTGGGGTCCATCCTAAGGAAACATGGTATTTCATTCCATTGTTACGCGGATGACTGCCAGATCTACCTGTCACTGAAACCAGCTAATGCAGGCTCCCTCCACCCTCTCCTAAAATGTCTGAAAGACATTAAACCCTCTGGGGTCTGAGCCCGCTGTAGAGCGGGCATGACGTCATGCATTTAAATAGCCGCTGTAAACAAAGAAGACGGCATGAAGTGTTCATGTCAAGTCTGTTGGACAGCAGAGACTTCAAATTTTAAAAAAGTATTGTTTTTATATTTACTTCAAAATACAACCAGAAATATGACAGGTAATTGTCGCCATATTGTGTGTGCATTTTACGCACGTGGAGTGCATTTTTTGGATGTTTTATGACCAAAAAGTGAATGAATTCAAAATGAAACTCATATTTCCGATTTTCCTGAACTCACCACATTCATGAAGCAACCAATCAGAAAGCATGGCATCCATTTTCTCTCGTGATCGCAAAAAAAAAACAGAAACATGAAGTTTTGGCGATTGTGGAGGAACGCAGCACCGTTGACAGTTCAGACTTTGGCAGGTTTGTTTGGTTTTTTGATTATTTAGTGTGCATTAGTGTGTGTGCAGAGTTTTTAGTCGGTTTGTCAGAATGAAAGGGGTGGGGGGGAACAGAGAATTTGTGATGGAGATACTGTTTTGACACATATTGTAAATAGTTGTAAAAAAAAATGCATGGGAAATTGCCCACAATATGATGTAAAAATATGTATACTAATTCGTTTTTTACTAAGTTTGTACACAAGTTCTTAAAAGTTACCAATGATTTTTTTCATTTTAGTATGTCAAAATGGTTCGTTCAATATTTTTGTGAATTTCATAGTAAACATATCAATATTTTTCACACCCGGATTGTTTTTTTTACTCCAATGTGATAATGCATTTTGTCAAAATGAAACTAAAACTGTAAAATCATGAAGCCTAAGTTGTCCTGAAAATAATGATACCAAACAAGGCAAGGTAAATAGTTTTTATGATGAAAATACGGTATAAGGGTAATTCAAAATTGTACCAAAACGGCTATTTAGACCCCAGAGAGACATGGATGGCTTCAAACTTCCTAAGTTTTAATGATCAGAAGACTGAAGTCATCATCTTTAGCCCTAGCTCAGCTGCCGCCTCGGATCATATAAACTTGGATTCCCTCCAGCCCTATCTCAAGCACTCTGTGAGAAATCTTGGGATGGTTTGTGACTTGGACCTTAAGTTCGATAAATAAATCAGTTCCGTCCTGCAAAAACGTTTCTTCCAACTGCGGCAGGTAGCTAACCTCAAGCCAGTGTTGTCCAGACCCGACCTGGAGACTCTAATCCATGCGTTCATCACAACCCGCCTGGATTATTGCAATGCACTGTATGCTGGGATCAGCCAGGCCTCCTTCTCACGTCTCCAGCTCGTTCAAAATGCAGCAGCTCGGCTTTTAACCGGTACACGTAGGTCTGAGCACAATACACCAGTTCTCTCCTCCCTTCACTGGCTCCCCGTGCGAACAAGAGTCGACTTTAAAATTTTGTTGTTGACCTATAAATGCCTAAATGGCCTCGCTCCCCTCTCTCTGAGCTGCTGGAACCATATGTTCCCTCGCGGGCCCTGATCATCCGATCAGATGCTTTTGGTGGTTCCAAAAACACGACTGAAGCTCTGAGGAGATCGGGCGTTTTCAGTCATCTGCCCCAAACTTTGGAACAACCTGCCCCCAAACATTAGGCAGGCCTCCTCCCTTCACATGTTCAAATCCCTGCTAAAAACCCATATTTTCTCTCTGGCGTTTCATACTGTGTGAGCTGACTTAGTGTATATATTTTATCCTGTGTTTTCATTTTAATTCTGTTCTTATACATTTTTGTTATATTTTTACTGCTGTCAATTTCATAGTTTTACCATTAGTGCGTGTTACGGTTTCTGTAATTTTTTTTATCTCTTTGATGTTGTTTGTGTTGTTTGTGAAGCACTTTGATAACAGTTTATCTGTTTTAACTGTGCTCTATAAATAAATATGACTTGACAATAAGTAAAACGGTTTGTAAAATTCTAACTGTTTAGGGTTTAAAGAGAAGAAAAGTGAGAAGTGTGAACACCTGGGATAAGCAGAGAGGGAGAATAATAATATTAAAAACTTTTCAGGCAGGTTTATTGTGAGGGCCTCTGACAGTTCGTGTCCACCACACCCAGTATCTATCTGACGTTCATAGCTCCCCTAAACATCACAACTGCCGCAGAAGACACTGCCGTTTTAACATATGTGGTTTAATTGTTTGTGATTTGAAACGACGTCCAATGAACGTGAAATAAGTGTAACACAGAAATTGACGCCAGTTTAACGGAGCATGCCAAACTTTAGCACACAACAGTTGTCACCGAGGCTGCTGTCGAGTTCCCAGCTCGGCTTCGAGAAACTCTCCGGATTTACTTTTTTATTTTTATTTTTCATCATGTTCCAAGATTGTTTAACTTTAAAAAAACTGCCGAACAGTGTCTTACCTGTGCGTAACTTTGCGATATTATTGATGAACCAGAGCCTTTATCCTGTTGCTACTGTCCCAGCCCAGGAAGGGAAAACACGGAAACTTCTTCCCAAAGTCCGCCCTAGCTAGCTAGCTAGTCTCCGGCTAACAGGTAGCGTCACTGACGCCATTACGGCTCAACCCGGAAGACTCGACTCAACCGTTGGAGGAGGAGTTTAGATCCAAGATGGCCGCCGCAGTGTTTCAGTTTCTCCGAGCCTCTGCTTTGTAGCGTGGATGACATTATTTGTGGTGGTTGTTTAAAATAAATTGATCGTGGCTGAAATATGTTATCGCTTACTGTGTTTATTGATTCTATCGAGCGTTTTACACAAACTGATTATAAAGTTTGTGTGAAAAATTAATGATTTTGACTTGTTTATTTTCAGTCTTGAGTGCAGCTGTTCATTCAATCAACAGTTACCTGAATTTCATTATTATTAACAATATTGTTGCTGTCGTTCTATTTTAATACAGTTTAATACTGTTATTTAATTAATATTATTTTATTTTATAGTTTAATTCAAAAAGCAAAAACCCGTTCTAAGTTGATTTAAAATTTGCTGAGGAGGAGAGGTCAGAGGGCATCCTAAAATAAACAGAATCAGTTTGAGTTGGAACAATGAAAACATTTTGAACAAAGTGGTTTTTATTCTTCAATGGATTTCAGACCTTCAAAATAGTAACATGAATTGAATTCAAACAATTTGCACATAGTGTTAATGGCAAACAAGACTCAAGAATGAAACAGGAAAAGTACAATAAATGTAATGTTGATGTGATGATTTATTTGTTTGTTGTTGAACAGCACACAAAGCACTAATAGACTTGTTTGGCATCACAGCTGTCGGTTGCTTCTTCTCTCTTCCTCCTTCGTTCAATTCTGCTGATGAAGTTGCAAAATCTTTAATAATCAAAACCAATTTTATTTTTGATGGTTTATCTCTAAAAGTTCATCTTCTGGTGGTGTTTATCTTCATAGTTTTACAATCCATTAACATCCCTTTATTTATTGCTTGTAATTTATTTGTAATGTTTTATCATGACCTTGATAAAAAAAAGCTTTTTTACAACATGTCGAAATTTGTAGCTGTTTTTTCCTCTTCGTTTTCAGATAATCTTTTTTTCTTGTTTTTGAACCACATAATACCTATGTGGATCACGGACCTTAAAAGGCTTTTAAACTCAAGAGATGAATCAGGGATGAGTCAACACACATGACAGACAACTTATCAAATAACCTGTTTTAAATTTAGACACAAATGTGCAAATCCTCCTCTTGTCTTCATGTTGAATTTATGGAAGAGGTTCATAACCAAATGTGGTCAAAAGGTCAAAAATGAACAGGAGGAAACATCTGTCAAGTTCGGTCAGGTTTGCGCTGGATTTTCCTTAGAAATTACTTTTATCTAAATGTTTAGACTGAACATTTTTTTCCTCTTGTTCATTTTTAAAGACACACACACACACAGTGCTATCAAAAAAAAGGGGGGGGGGGGATAGTCAGAGTCAGAGTCAGAGAGTCTTTATTGTCATTTGCACCGCATGTGGTACATGTGATGAAAACGAGATTATGTACACGAGGTCCCAGTTACATCCAACAACAGATGAAAGATAAAAACAGTAATAACATCTAGAACTAACTAAGAAAAACATCAACTAGTAATACACTAAGCCTAATATAGTGGGAATAAACAGCAGCACGAACATGAGTTTGTATGAGCAGATGGTCACAGATGAACACAGATGAACACAGCAACAAGAAAACAGATCAGCATCAGTATGATGTGATATTTTGCAGTGTTTATTTTTTATTTTATTTTTATTTATTCATGAGTCTAACAGCCTCAGGGTAGAAGCTGTTCCTCAGTCTAGTGGTTCTACACTTGATGCTCCTCAACCTCCGTCCTGAGGGGAGTGGGGCAAAGAGTGAGTGTGCTGGGTGAGTGAGGTCTTTCATGATGCAGGTGGCTCTTTTCCTGCATCTGGAGGTGTAAATGTCTGTGATTGTGGGGAGACTGACTCCAACAGACTTCTAGTATAGACCTTCAGAAAGCCTGAACAACTAGGATCAGCTTATAGGGTCAGATTAATTAGGTTATGTCAAACATTTCCACACTATATATTTTTTATTTATTTATTTATTCATTTTACATTAAAACCCAAAAGATAAAGAAAAAAAAACACATCACATATTATATGAAAGAAATACATCAAATGAATAGTGGCAGAAAGAAATCTTGTTTTATCGGCCCCTTTTTTCAAAAACAAAACAAGTTCAAACAATCAATTCAAACAATAATCTTCTATAAGTAACAGAGCAAAAAGAGTAACTTTTCACAATCTACAAAACTAAAAGTTTTAGTATTTTGTTAAAAATTTAGTTTTGATCATTTTTTTAAACATAATCACAGAGTTTACATCTTTAAAGTGGGCCTCAACACACTGTGAAACGGTAACCCCGCCCCCGAAGCAGATTCAAAATCTCCCTCAAAATGGGCGTGTCGAGAGACAAGGAGGGGAGGAGGTTGGGGGTTGTGCTGCGTTCACGCCTCCTCCAGCAACAACCTAAAACAACCTAAAACTCTAGCCAACAACATAAACCAAGCAACAACAAAGAATAAACATGTACAGTAGATGTACTGTATTTATCTATTCCACCCGACCTATCCAAAACAAAAGGCTTTAAAAAAATGAAAATAATAAAGTTCTCCGTAACCGGGGATGAAACCCGGGTCTCCAGGATCCCAACCCAGTTCTTACACCACTGACCCACTTGGCATTCATGCATTGCTTCTCTATCGCACAGTATTAAAACAAATACAACCAGACAGTTTTGATGAAGTGAAAAATATTCTTAAAATAAATAAGTTAAAATACACAAATAACTACTGTAGTGCCATTCCGAAAACTATAATATGCTTTGTTGGAGAGCTTTTCAGGAGTGAAATGTATCACTTCCAGTGGTGGGCCATCGACCGCTTGGGAGCGCTAATGCGCTAATCCGCTTACAGCGGACCTAACGTTTTTGTCAGCGTAACAGCGGTTTGATTAACTTTTATAATTCATAAGCGGATTTGCGCTATTTTTATTTAAAATGCAGTACCGATAATAACTAATTATCTATCAGTAAAAACGAAAAAATTACAGGCCCGGACGACTGCTAACAGACCATATCCTGTCAGCGCCGGATGTGGTCCGTGACAAAAAAGCGTCCCCTCACAGTCTCTTTGCTAGAGCGAGCGCTCTCAGTTAGCAGCCAGTGTGTTACTCTGCAGCCTTATTGCTTGTTTTCGAAGAGTCAGACGAAGAGTTTTTAACATGGAGGGTGAACTTATGGATGTTTCTCAGCGGCCTACGCGACGCGTCTGGATTTTAAAAAGTATTTCGCCATATGCCCTCTTCAAAATGGCGGCCGCGACGGCCACAGAAGATAAGGACTTTCCATGAAAACACGGTAAAAACAATTATTTCTTTGCTGAGAAAAAATATATTTCTTAGCTGACTTTATAGCACAAGGTTTTTCTGAGCTTAACCGGTTCAAATGGTCAAATCTGGTGGATTAAAAAAAGTATTTCGCCATTTGCCGGCCGCCATTTTGAAGAGGGCATATGGCGAAATATTTTTTTTAATCCAGCAGATTTGACCATTTGAACCGGTTAAGCTCAGAAAAACCTTGTGCTAAAGTCAGTGACTTTATAGCACAAGGTTTTTCTGAGCTTGACCGGTTCAAATGGTCAAATCTGCTGGATTAAAAAAAGTATTTCGCCATATGCCCTCTTCAAAATGGCGGTTAGCGTGTTAGCGTTAGCATCCGCTAGCATTGCTAATACATAAGTGCTTTTGAAATTGCGGACCTAAATAAATCAATAAGTGCTTTAGAAATTGCGGAACTAATTTTTGGATTAGCTCTGCCCAGCACTGATCACTTCCATGAACTGCAGTGAGGACGTCTCATCTCCGCAGGGGATTGGCTCTGCCTGAACCACGTTCGTGACGAAAGCGTGCGAAAACACGTCACTTTGCGAATCCTACCAACAAGAAAATTAAGGTACAATTCCTCTGTTCAACCCATATATACCGTAAACACGTTTTTAGATCAAATATTGCCGATGTAAACAAATACAAACAATTACATAAAAATTAACACAGACATAGCGCTATGAAACCTTTTAAACACATTCTAGGGAGTTTATCAGCTAAAAAAAAGTTAAATTTCGGTTTAGTTCCTCTTTAACATCACTTCCCAAACCATTCAATTCCACTCCCTGTATTGAAATAAACCATCCTTTTAATCATATACCTTGGCTTTGCAAAACATTTTAGTTCCCCTAGACCAGTGGTCCCCATACTACGGCCCGCGGGGCGGATCCGGCCCACCTCCACATTTGGTCTGACCCCCAGAACAATACCAGAGAGCATTAAGGTATTTTTTCATATGTGTATTTGTATTTGATAATAAAGTTGGACTTTTGCAATAAAATGTTCCTTAGTTATGAACTATTTTGAACTATTGTTCCACATTGCACAGCACAACAGAAAGTTTACACTTTTGTTCTGTGAAGAACCCAGAGAGGGTTATTTGGTTATTATTTATTTAATAAATAGTGTGTATTTCCTGGATTTTTTTTCTGTGAAGAACCCAGAGAGGGTTATTTGGTTATTATTTATTTTATTAATAGTGTTATTATTTATTTTATTAATATTGTTATTATTTATCTCCTTACTTTTGTTCTGTGAAGAACCCAGAGCGGGTTATTTGGTTATTATTTATTTTATTAATAGTGTTATTATTTATTTTATTAATATTGTTATTATTTATCTCCTGACTTTTGTTCTGTGAAGAACCCAGAGAGGGTTATTTGATTGTGCTTTCTGGAAAACAATACATTTTTACATTTAGGCACTCCTGCAATCGTCACACTTTTCCCTGTTACAAACTAACTCCAGCCCCCCACCAGAGAAGGGAAAAGTTATGTGGCCCTCACAGGAAAAAGTTTGGGGACCCCTGCCTTAGACCGTAGCTTTCTCTCTTAACAAAATACATTTGAACATTTGAAGGTGTATTCTTATGAGCCCTATACTCAAAGTCAAAGTCAAAGTCAAAGTCAAAGTCAACTTTATTGTCAGAACTGCAATATGTACAGGACATACACAGGATTGAAATTGCATTTCTCTCTCAGTCCCTCGGTGCAACAGTAACCATTTAAACACTGAACAATTAATAAACAAGCATAAAATGAAATAATAAAAGTTTAGTACTGTCCTGAGTTTTTTGCATAGTAGTTTTTCATAGTAGTAAAAAAAGTATAAAAAGTTTCACCAACACCAAAACACCAACATTTAATAAACATAATCATAAAATGAAATAGAGTGTATTTGATTGTGCCTCTCTCAACTTCCTGTGTCCTCTGGACTGTTCTGGACTCTCTCCTGTACTCCTTCAAGGTAATGCTCGTTCGAGTTACCTCTCTCTGCTTCTTGTATATCTTTCTCGGAGCCGTGGGCCTGCTGCTAGCGGCTAGCTCTGTGCTAGCCTCCACCGGCTCGTGGATGTTGACGTACTCCGCTTCACAGTTGTTTGAACTTAACAACTGCTCCATTCCTCTTTCTGTTTCCACCATCAAACAACTGGGACTTCTGCGTAGACCTCGTTACATCCATAGAAGCTCTCGAAGGAAAATCGTTTCTTCTCAAGCGAACTCGGATTCGATTAGTGCTGTCTGGACTGAGAGACGTGTCGCACCTCGATGGCGTCATCAGAACGCTGCGTCTGTAGGCCTTTGTAGTCCTCTGCGCACGAAGTGGCGAGGAAAACGTGGAGTGGATTTCAGTCTGCTTAAACCGGTTCAAAAAGCTCCTATTCCAACTGGTATTAAATTAGAACTTTTCAATGTGCAGTCTCTTTCCAACAAGTCATGTTTAATTCATGATCACATTCTGGAGAAGAACTTGGACCTCATGTGTCTTACAGAGACGTGGCACCAACCAAATGTGTTCAGTTCTCTGAATGAGGCGTGTCCCTCTGGATACAGTTATCTGCAGAGAGCCCGCAGCACTGGCCGCGGTGGTGGTCTGGCTGTAATCTACCGCAGTAATTTAAAACTGTCTCATCTGTCTTCTCAGGACTTTTCCTCTTTTGAATGTCTGGCTTTCAGCTTCAAAGCCCCACTCCTGATGAATGTTATATTAATTTATAGACCTCCCAAACCGCATGTTTCATTTAACTCAGAGATGCATGACCTCCTCACTTTTTTCTGCACCTCCCCTGTGAAGACTATTTTTCTTGGCGACTTAAATATCCACGTGGACAATTCTTCTTCACCTCTGGCAACAGATTTTAAGTCTCTTCTGGACTCTCTTAATCTCACTCAACATGTTGACGCCCCTACGCACAGCAGGGGGCATACTCTGGATTTGGTGATTACAGACACTGTACTCATCAATAACTTATCTGTATATGACCTGGGTGTCTCAGATCACAGGGTCATCTCCCTGGAAGTGCCTTCATCTTCGCCTGCTTCAAACCCAAAACGACCCATCCAGTTCCGTGACCTTAAAAACATTTCCCTTGATGTTCTGTCTGCCGATCTTCACACCCTGACCGCTGTCAATCATTCTTCTGCAGATGACTCTGTGGATTACTACAACCAATCTCTTCGGGAGCTCCTGGACCTACACGCCCCCTTGAAGACAAGACTGGTGTCTTTCTCCCGTTCAGCCCCTTGGTACACTGATGAGCTGCGCAAGATGAAGGCAACTGGCCGTGCTATTGAAAGACGTGTAAAATCATCTGGTCTGTCTGTGCATAAGCAGGCATATAAAGAACATCAGAAAGCATACGCCTATTCTCTTAAAGAAGCACGCTCCAAATATTATTCTAACATCATCAACACCTGCCCTGGAAACTCTAAACAGCTCTTCTCCACAATCACTCGTCTGCTTAATCCCATTAAGCAAACTCTTGAGGACTCTGCTCAAAAATGTGACCTGTTTCTTTCATCTTTTAAAACCAAAGTTGACACTATCAGATCTCAGCTCCACAACCTCCCCGTTCTCAGTGTGCCACCCACCCGTCTGCATTCTGGGACCCTAAACAGCTTTGACGAAGTTGTTCAGAGTGAGGTGGAGGCCATCATCAAGAAAATGAAGCCTTCATCCTGTGCCCTGGATCCTTTCCCCTCGTCTCTCATAAAAACCAATCATTCTGCAATAGGCCCACTTATCACTCAAATAATAAATCAGTCTCTACAATCTGGTCATGTTCCACTGCCTCTAAAAACCGCCATCATTAGGCCTCTTCTGAAAAAATCTAATTTGGATCCCGACATTTTTTCTAATTACCGCCCAATTTCACACCTCCCTTTTCTGTCTAAAGTGCTGGAAAAAGCTGTTGCTGCTCAGCTGCAGGATCACCTACAACAACACTCCCTGTATGAGAAGTTCCAGTCTGGATTCAGGGCAGCTCACAGTACAGAGACTGCATTGCTGAGGGTTACCAATGATGTCCTCTTGGCTGCTGACACTGGCTCTCCCTCCATCCTTGTCCTCCTTGACCTCACTGCAGCCTTCGACACTGTGGACCATAGTATCCTCCTCCACCGTCTTCATGTGGAGGTCGGTCTCTGCGACACAGTCCTGGACTGGTTCAAATCTTTCCTCTCCAATAGGCTGGAATGTGTTAGTCTTGGCAACGCCACGTCCCAGACAGTTTGTGTCTCCTGTGGTGTCCCTCAGGGGTCAGTTCTGGGGCCCCTGCTGTTTTCCCTTTACATGCTGCCTTTAGGTCAAATTATTAATCAGTTCAACATTTCTTTTCACTGTTATGCCGACGATACACAGCTTTACATCAGGACTGGAGCATCCTCATCTTCCACCTTGTCATCTCCATCTTCACTCACTGCCCTCTCTGCCTGCCTGGAGGCAATTAGGGCATGGATGAATCAGAACTTTCTTCAATTAAACTGCTCCAAGACTGAGGCCATACTGATTGGCACCCCTCACCAGGTACAAACATCTCCTATAACAACACTTTCCTTTTCTGGACAAGACATCCCCCTCTCCACCTCTGTTACTAATCTTGGAATAAAAATGGACTCCAATCTTACATTTGAAAATCACATTAAGCATCTGTTTAAAACTTGCTTCTTCCATCTTCGAAACATCTCCAGACTTCGCCCATCCCTAACTTTTTCCGATGCTGAGAAGCTCGTCCATGCTTTTGTCTCCTCCAGGCTCGACTACTGCAACTCCCTGTTTATTGGAATCCCTGGCAAAAACCTTCAGAAACTTCAATATATTCAAAACAGTGCAGCAAGGATCTTGTTGAGAGTTCGTAAATTTGAACATATTACGCCCATTCTCCATAACCTTCATTGGCTTCCTGTCGCCTACAGAATTCAGTACAAAACTGCTCTCATTACACATCAATGCTTACACGGAACTTCACCAGATTATCTGAAGGATATTCTTATTCCATACTCATCCACCCGCTCGCTGCGGTCACAGAACAGCAATCTCCTTCACATTCCGAGAACCAAATTAAGGACCATGGGAGACCGGGCTTTCAGTGTGGCTGCCCCCCGCCTGTGGAACTCTCTTCCTGACTGTCTAAGAGCCCCACAGTCTGTGGTTGACTTTAAGAGCGACTTGAAGACCTTTCTTTTCGACCAAGCATACTCTACCTCCTCATGATTCTACTTTTGATCTTAGCTGATATTGTTATTGATTTTAATTGTTTTATTATTTGTTTTATTGACATTTAATTCTGTTGCTCCTTGTAGCACTTTGAGATTTTCATTAATGAAAAGTGCGTTATAAATTGAATTCATTATTATTATTATTATTATTAATACTGTCCTGAATTTTTTCATAGTAGTTTTCCATAGTAGTATAAAAGTATAAAAAGTTTCACCAACACCAAAAATGAAATAGAGTGTAATACTGTCCCGAAGTATAAAGTATAAAAAGTATATCTGTATAAAATAAATGAAGGTTCCGGCATTTGACATTTGTAAAGAGTGACAAAGCAGCACATGGGGTTAATGTACACAGTATATGTATGAGGCAGTCGATACCGGCATAGAGACAAAGTGGCATTATGCAATAAGAATAAGGCTAGTAAAAAGAATATATACTGTATCAGCAGTAGTGTAGATATAAAAAGTCTAGATGTAAACAGTAGTAATAAATGGAATTGAGAAAGCCTCCTGGATGGGAGTTGAAATGTTTTCTGTTACAAATAAAGTCCAGTTGATCTTGTATTGAACGCCTTTTTGATTTTATCATGTCCTGGACGACTGAGAATCTTCACCAGCAGTAGTAATAAATGTAAACAGTAGTAATAAATGTAAACAGCAGCAACAAATGTCAACAGTAAATGTAAACAGCAGTATGACTACAGGCAGTACAGTAATGTAATACAAACACCAGTGCAAATATGAGAAGCAGTGCATACATTACTAACAAAATATTATAGTCCACCAAATCAAAAAACTTCAGTACTTTGAGTACTTTTTAATTAACTTTTTTCTAACAATCTGCTCCAACATCTTAAAATTCAGCCAGAAACAACTTAAATCACAAAACAACTGTTTCTAAGCTGCTTCACCTCCCACCTCCCTCCCCTGCCCTCGCCCCCTTCACCCCCTCTCTGTTCGTGGTAAATAAATAAAAAAACTGTTCTCTGGAGCGCTCCGCTCGCTCGCGCAACTTCCCTGCGCTCTCATTGGTCGCCTCAGGATGCGGCGGCAGCTGATTGGTGGAAAGTTTCTCCTCGTGTCTTCACACCCCCGCCTCGCAGATATCCGTGGTCCGGCTCTAGCCATGAGTCCAGTTGTTTTCACGTTCCCCCCACATGCACCAACAAAGGGACTCGAAGCTGCAGTTTTAGTCGAGACGGCTCGCGCTCCGAGCTGCATCCAGGAAGAACAAGACGAGATTTGTTAACATTCAACCACAAAAAGAGATAAAATGGTTTCGGCTGGACTGGAGATCTTGGGGCTGGCTCTGTGCGTCATCGGCTCGCTCTTGGTGATGGTCGCGTGCGCGCTTCCCATGTGGAAGGTGACGGCTTTCATCGAAGCCAACATCGTGGTGGCGCAGACCCTCTGGGACGGCCTGTGGATGATGTGCGTGGTGAACAGCACGGGCCAGATGCAGTGCAAGGTGCACGACTCCATCCTCGCGCTGAGCCACGACCTGCAGGCGGCCAGGGCGCTCACCATCATCTCCTCGGTGCTGGGGGTGCTGGGGCTCATGGTGGTGATCGCCGGGGCGCAGTGCACCAACTGCATCCGCAGCGAGTACGTGAAGGCGCGCGTGGTGAACGCCGGGGGGGTGATCTACATCGTGAGCGGCCTGTTGGTGCTGGTGCCTCTCTGCTGGATGGCCAACAAGATCATCTCGGACTTCTACAACCCGCAGGTGCTGCCGTCGCAGAAGAGGGAGATCGGCGCTGCGCTCTACATCGGCTGGGCGGCCGCCGCGCTGCTGCTGATCGGAGGAACCCTGCTGTGCTGCTCCTGCCCCTCCAGCAGCGGGAACTCTGGATACTCTGTCCAGTACGCACAGACCCAGAGGGCCACGCAGAGAGCCACGCAGCAGAACGGGGACTATGACAAAAGGAATTATGTGTAGCTGCGTGGCGTGGAGCATGGCGGTGCGTAAAAGTGGCCTGCAGCTTTTTAAAAAACTGTTTTTTATTATTATCATCATCATCATCATCAAGGACGATATTTTTGCACCTTTGCTTGTTATACATCAGAACTTTAAATCAGAGGAAGCACCTCTGCTGTTTTTACCACATATTTACACTTTTTTTGCGTGTTTGCAGGAGATAATAAAAAAAGACTATCCAAGGAGTATCTTTAAGGTTGGGTGCCTGCTTTTGTACATTTTCAAATCTATTAGTTTTGAGTTTACTGCTGTTTAAACATCGTTTTCACATTCTTATACAGGCCTGAAAAAGTCTTTTACACATGTTATTCCCTCCATTGTGCACAGTCATGAAGTTGTGATGTGCACATTCTGATGGAGCTTTGACAACAATGCCCAATAATTGGGCCGAGGAAGGAAACTACACATTTAATTCCCTAACAAATCACAGACAGGATATTCTGTTGATGTGTGGTGATCGTAAAGTTCGTTTTGAACATTTAGATTCCCTAAAACCTGGAATCTGTTGCAGCATAAACAGGCAGAGTCCATTATTGAACCATATTAAGCGCCTGAGAGTTTGTGCCTTTTATTTTAATTTTATTTTTAATCAGGCAGGATATTTGTCTTTTCACAAACTCCAAAAAACAAGCTGTGTTTTCTGTTGCTATGTTGATGTAATGTTTCATTATCCATGTGTATGAAGTTGCAATATTGTTTCATTTTATTAAGATTAAACTGAATGTATAAGTCTGATTTCTTTTGGTTAAAGCGTGTTATTATAATAAACAACCACAGTTCTGCAGAGACAGGATTCCCCCACAACGAATCCATAAAACAACCCCCACAGCGGGAGAGAGTATTTTGGTTATCCATAGAAATCCAGATGACAATGCCCATTCAGCTGGAGTGGGTTCTGCTGTTCAACTCGCCACCCTCCCCCTGCGTCAGACCCCCACCTCCAATCTCCTCCTCACCCGTTTCAAACAGAAGCTTTGGCGAAAGTGCTGCTGGGACCGTCTTCCTACAAGTCCCATGTTCTGCATCAGAATGGTTTACCTGGTCAATGCTGTGAAATATAGGTCACAAACTGACCCTTTAATTTGAGGCGACAGCAGAAAACAAAACCCAGTGAGTAACAACTCCCCGATTCAAAACTGTGACTGGATTACAAGAGCTTATCCATACTTGTTTTGCCTGCAGTGACTTAAGAACCTTAGCGGGTCATATGTGCTCCTATAAAAGTTGGAAATATAAGTCTGTATACAGTAAAAGAGCATTCACAGAAAAAAAAAACTTTAAACAGAAGTATTTCACATCAAGGCCTTTTCTTTATTCGTGAAGCATCACACGAAATAATAAATGCTGAGATAAATGGAAAGTGCACAAGTAAAAAGTAAAACAAGAGCTGGAGTCAAGACAGAACTAATATTTTACATCACTATCAGACTTTTTTTGTCCATTGAAAAACTTGTCTAAAAAAAGTCAATACTTGTTTTGTCAGTATGATTTTTTTTTAATGTTCCCAAAGATAAAAAATTAAAACAAATAAAGAACTGCAGAGTAGAAAGTTGATCAAAGTTTGTGCATCACTTAGTCTGAAAATTGCTTTATTTGTTAAATAGTTGTGTCTGTAACCCTAGTTTCATGTTGCCATCCTGGAATAAACATTTGTTAATGATTGCAGGTAAATATTAATTAAAAGAGCTGATTATTGTATTTCTACTGTGGAAAAAGCCATTGTGTTCAGCAGAGAGTTTACAGTAACATTGTCGCTCTGCAGGGTGCTCTGCCACTCCCTGATGATGCAGGGATCTGAGGTTTTTGTTTCCTTCACCACGCAGTGACGAAGCGCGGGATTATGAGAGCGTTGAAGGGGTTTGGAAAAGGTGTGGGGGGGGGGTCTATTGGGGTGGGGGAGCCCCTATTTCAGTGAGAAGAAGGGCAAACAGGCCAGCGATGTCATTCAATGGGCACTCGCCATGGTAACCGGGCTGAACCTGCAGTTGCCTGGTTACCAGGGCCTATAATGTGGTGGTATGGATGAGCCTAATAAAAGGCCTGGTCTGCAGACATTCCAGTAAACATGAACACACTCATACTGAGACACACTCAGTCTTTTCACGGCAGTCCGAGGGTTGAAAGAAGGATTTACGGAAAGCCACTATGGTCTCTGCAAACCGCCGTGACGGCAAAACAACCTCTTGAGAACAACAAACACAGGCTGCGATAAATGTTTACTTGTAAACAAATTTCAACTGGAGGGTTTACTTTCTGTGTGCATGTTGAATACTTTATTGAGGTTTGGTGAGAAACCTGAAAGCGAGTTGTTTAAGCTGAAAGAAGCAGAAACATAGCTAAATGCTAAAAGATGCGGAATATTAGCTAAAAGCTAAAACCATCAAAAGGCTAACAAACTAAAAATAACTAAAGGCTAGCAAATAGCAACTGAGAGCAAGATAGAGGCTAAAAGTAGCAAAAGGCTAACCTTCAGCATAAAATAACAAAAGCCTAAAAATATGTTTAAGGCTTGCTATTAGCAAAAGGTGAGCTGGAAGCTAAAATAGCAAAAGCCTAGTCAGAAACTAAAAGTTGAAAAGGCTAATTAACAAAAAGCTATAAAATTTGTCTTGTTAAAATAAAAAGACTAGAAGATGACGCAAAAACGTAACTAAAAGCTAAAACTGAAAAAAGGCCAATTAAAAGCTAAAAACCTCAAAGGGTTAATAAAAATATAAAAGTTACATAAGACTACCGGTATACAAATCAAAAAGCTAGATAGAAGCTAAAAGTAGCTAAAAAGCTGACTACAAGCTAAGAGTAAAACAGTCTAACTAAAAGCTAAAACATCAAAAGGCTTGCAAAAGCTATAGCTAGAAGTTAAAGTGACAAAAGCCTAGTCGCAGCTAAAACCTAAAAGTAGCATACAAAGAAATGTGTGCGAGTGTGGAAGAAGAGAAAGAACACAGTTTTTGAAGAATTTGAAGCATTTTAATGTACAAATGTATTTCAATGAGGGAAATATTTATAAATACAGGTAGTCCCCGACTTACAAGCACATCGACATACGAGGTTCTGGACTTACGAGCTGACTAACGAACAGTAAAGTTGTACAGAACATACAGAAAATACAGCACTGGTATGTGTTTTTAGATGAAAGTGTGTTAGCTAACCGTTTGTAAACAAGTTTCTGAGCATGTTTATGAACTAGTATGTACGTTGTGTTGAAAAACGAGTGTTCGTAGTAGCGCTAGCATAAATTTTCCGACTTACGACCGAAAATCCGGACTTACGAGCGACACGTGTTTCGGGTTCCGACATACGAGTTTTCGTGTTACGAGCACCTCGTAGTAACGGAACTCGCTCGTAAGTCGGGGACTACCTGTACTGCTAAATATTTTAAAATGTATAAAAGTAACAAAAACCATGTCATATTACCCATCTCCTAAATTAGCTTAAAGTTTTGATTTATGAACAACTAAAACAGCACAAAAATTGTAGCTAGACTCAAACAAAACAACTCAGTGTGAATGCTGACATTATACAGTTATATTTTGAGAATGAAGCTGATTATTTCACAACAGCATTTCTCAGAAACGCAGTCATTAAATTGAGCTATAAACTTGACCTCGTTCAGCCCGACGGAGAAACAGGCTGCACCGTTCGGGTCAAGTTAGGCACCAGATCCAACACTCAGTGAGAGAAGCCTCTGAACTCTGAACTGTAAATCTGGCCTCAGATCAGGCCTGAAATCACTGCCCGGCCCTGATGTGAAGTGACCTCATCGGAGCAGCATCCCTCCCTCACATTCACAAGGGCCACGCCTCGAGCTTCTCGTTCAAGAAAACACAATTTATGAAACGTGTGTAGTGAAACATGTAGCGCATACAGTAGAACTGCCAAAAAAAGCCATGCTAATGACTTCTAAAACAAAGCAGACTTAATTAACATTTTCATTGGTTGACTCAGACTCAAAGCAGAGCCAGCAGGTGCATACGGCCGGCAGACTTCCCAGCTGGACAGAGCTTTACTCACAGAGAGCAAAGCCAAGAGTCAGCAGGTGGTCATATGTGGAGGACAAATGTAGCTTTGTGCACAGAGTTAAAGACCCCACGAGCCGTTTGTTTGAGAAACAATGAGTGGTTGGAGATCACGACAAAAAGAGGGGAAAGCTGCAGCATGTTCAGTCCTGTGACACGTTCACAAAGTTTACAGCTTTGAAACTCACATTTTTATTTATTATTTTTATTTTAAACCTGTTGCACGTCCAGGCTTCCTGTCTGAGGGACAACGGAGCAGGAAACAGGAAGGAACATGGGAGTAGGTGAGGGGGATGGAAAAGAGGGTGGAGTGGGCAGCGCTTAGAGAGCGTTGAGCAAATTGCTCCAAAATCTACATTAGACAACAACAGGTGCAACCAAGTTTATACAGACAGGAATCATCCAATATTCTTGTGCTCATTTTAATTAAACGTTTTTTGAACATTAAACATGACGACTTGTTTTGTTATTGGTTGAGTACATTCACTTACGCTAAATGAGCTTTAACATCATAATAACAGCCAAAATACACAGTTAGTTTTCTGTTTTGATTATTTTACCGACTCAATATTCATTGTACGCTGAGACTGTCAGAATTGTCAATGTTCAAATGTAAAGAAACAACTCCCAGTTGTTGTCAACAAAACATACTTTTGGTAGTGAAGGATGCTCTTTTTAGGGATAATTTTTTATTAGATATAATACACATATACAAAACAAAATTAAATTAAAACATTAAAAACTGCATATTTGAAAGCTTCAAGGCTTAAAAAACAAGTCTGAAATATTATGGCAAAAATCTGAAAGTAAGATTTTGCTCAGTGTTTTAGTCTTCCATTTGATTATGAATTACTTTTCCAAGAGATTAGAAATGGCTGTAGTCAACACTTATTTCCAAAAGAGGGAGGAAAATGTGACCTATATTAAGAGTGGAGGCAGGATGTGTAAGCAGGTACTACATTCTGTAGAAGAGGAAATCTGAGGGAGATTGGAGACTGTATGTTGTGGCAGGGGAGGGCATGGCCAGACAGCATGGTTGTGTGTAGAAGAAGAGAAAAAGAGTAAAATCAGAAAAGAAGACCAAATGGTGGAAGCTGAAGAAGTATGAATGTTGTGAAGAGTTCAGAGAGGAGCTAAAGGCTCTGGGTGGTAAGAAAGAGCTTCCAAATTGAAAGGACTACTAAAGTAACAGTATTAGAGAGACAGCTAGGAAAGTACTTGGTGTGTCATCTGGACAGAGAATAGAAGATAAGGAAACCTGGTGGTGGAATAATGAAGTGCAGGAAGTTATTCAGAGAAAGAGGTTAGCCAAGAAGAAATATGACAGTGAGAGGACTGAAGAGAGGAGACAGGAATATAAGGAGATGGAACATAGAGCAAAGAGGGAAGTAGCAAAGTCAAAGCAGAATGCGTCTGAGCTGTATGGGAGACTGGACACTAAAGAGGTCGAGAAGGACTTGTACCGATTGGCAAGACAGGGGGATCAGGCTGGAAAGGACGTGCAGCAGGTTAGGCTTGTTAAAAATAGGAATGCTAATGTTCTAACAAGTGAGGAGAGTGTGACGAGAAGATGGAAGGAGTACTTTGAGGAGCTAATGAATAAAGATAATGAAAGAGAAAGAAGAGTAGATGTCATAGAAACTGTGAACCAGGAAGTGGGAAAGATTAGTGAGGGTGACGTTCAGAAAGCTCTGAAAAGAATGAAGAAGGGGAAGGCAGTAGGACCTGATGACATACCAGTGGAGGTTTGGAAATCTCTTGGAGTGGCAGTGAGGTTTTTGACTCAAATATTCAATGGCATATTTGATGGTGAGAAAATGCCTGAAGAATGGAGAAGAAGTGTGCTGGTTCCCATTTTTAAGAACAAGGGTGATGTACAGAGTTGTAGCAACTACAGGGGAATTAAGTTGATGAGCCACACAATGAAGATCTGGGAGAGAGTTGTGGAAGGAAGGCTTAGACAAGAGGTGACTATCTGTGAGCAGCAGTATGGTTTCATGCCAAGAAAGAGCACCACAGATGCCATCTTTGCTTTGAGGATGTTGATAGAGAAGTACAGAGAGGGTCAGAAAGAACTCCATTGTGTGTTTGTGGATTTAGAAAAAGCATATGACAGGGTGCCAAGAGAAGAGGTGTGGTATTGCATGAGGAAATCTGGAGTGGCAGAAAAGTATGTTAGACTGGTACAGGGCGGCCGTGGTGTAGTGGTAATGGCAGTCGACCCCTGATCGGAAGGTTGGAGGTTCGAATCCCGCATCCGCCCACCATGTGTCGTTGTGTCCCTGGGCAAGACACTTAACCCCGAGTTGCTCCCGGTAGGTCTGGATGGCGCCTTGCAAGGCAGGCTACCACTACCGGTGTATGAATGTCTGAATGAATGGGTGGATGGCTGGTATTGTAAAGCGCTTTGGGGCTCCTCACAGGGGGCTGGAAAGCGCTATATAAATAAGCTCCATTTACCATTTACCATGTATGAGGACAGCAGGACAGTGGTGAGATGTGCTGTAGGAGTGACAGATAGCTTCAAGGTGGAGGTGGGATTGCATCAAGGATCGGCTCTGAGCCCCTTCTTGTTTGCTCTGGTGATGGACCGACTAACAGATGAGGTCAGGCAGGAATCCCCATGGACTATGATGTTTGCAGATGACATTGTGATATGTGGTGAGAACAGGGAACAGGTGGAAGAGAACTTGGAGAGGTGGAGGTATGCACTTGAAAGAAGAGGAATGAAAGTCAGTCGTAGTAAGACAGAGTACATGTGTGTGAATGAGAGGGAGGCCAGTGGAACAGTGAGGCTACAAGGAGCAGAGGTCACAAAGGTGCAGGACTTCAAGTACTTGGGGTCCACTGTCCAGGAAAATGGGGAGTGTGATAGGAGATGAAAAAGAGAGTTCAGGCAGGATGGAGTGGATGGAGAAAAGTTTCAGGAGTGATTTGTGACAATAAGTTGTCAGCAAAGGTCAAAGGAAAAGTTTACAAGACAGTGTTGAGACCAGCTATGTTGTATGGTCTGGAGACAGTGGCATTGATCTTGCCCAGATCACCAGTTGGCTCATCAATCTTGTCAGAATTAAACTTTGTTTTTCTAAATTGAGTTATTCAGAAAGCTATCTACAACAGGTAAGATATTTTTTATTGTCCATATCTTTTTGTATTTGTGACCTTTCCCTTTCATTTTCACTTTATTGGAAAGCTGTTGTCGTCAGTGAGGAATACGATTTAGGACAAAGCAAACACATGTAAAAAGGCCTATATTTTGCTTCATGAACTCCAGTCTTTGTGCAGGGAACCACAGTTTATTTTTTCCAGAATGAAGGTTGTCCTGCTCATTATTCATTAAAGGAAGTCCTGCATGACTGAGCCACCCACCACAGAGA
>JBBPBX010016026.1:30980-48684 GCA_038048925.1 Garcialebias charrua | reverse complement strand
TATATATATATATATATATATATTTAGGTTTGATGGTTAATTTCATTTTATTTCACAAACTTGAAGTGAACATGCCAAAATGAAAATATCAGATTATTGTTCACTATGTCAAACATGCTGAGCTAACAGCTGCACACTTAGGTCACACATCATCAACACACTACTGTATGTATCAAAGTGTTATGTTTAGGTTTTGTGTTTTATGACTAGATTCAAGAATAAAACATGAAATTCTTCTAAAGGAAATAAATAATATATACTGTATTGAGCATGCATCAGGGAAATAAATAATAATAATTACCACAATTTTCAGACTATAAGGTGCACTTAACATCCTTGAATTTTCTATTTTTAAAAAATCACCAGTGAGCCTTATAATCCAGTACACCTTACGTATTAGTTCCGGTTGTGCTTACTGACTTTGAACCGTTTTTATGTGGTGCACGGCACTCAAACATCTATCAAAATGAACTATTTTTGCTTAATGTGTCTTATAACCCGGTGCACCTTATAGTCCAAAAAATATGGTAACGGTGCAGGACCCAGTATCATTTCTCAACAACATAAGACAGGGACATTTTAAAATCCAATGTATTTTATATAGGTATTCAGATAAACAAAGGATTTATTGCATATATTTGTCATATACAGGTAGTCCTCGACTTACGACGGTCTCGAGTTACAATGTTTTGTGGTTACAACACGCATCTCCATTAAAAAATATATATATATTTTGAAAAGCCGAGTTCCGAGTTCCTTACGGTTTTGATGGCAGAAGCAGTAGCTTGACGGCAGAAATGTAAACACTCTGGACCGTGCGAAGTACAGGCAGCCTTAGATGTTGGAGGAGCACTGAGCTAACATGCTAACAGACGGAGGAAGGCTTCACCAGCTCCCAGTAGGTTATTAACTCTTTTTTCCTTTCATTATGGCTCCAAATGTATGATGCCGGGTTCCCACCGAACGCGTCTTGAGCAGCAAAAACGCTCTCAACGCGCGGTGTTGGCTGCTTGTCAACAGATGTCTGTTCACATCGAACTTGTCTGAAGACGCGCAGTGGGAGCAGCGTCTTGGTCCTTTTCCAGTCGGGTTTGTTTTGTTTTTTGTACACCGAGCAGATGAAATCAGCTGTTCGTGAACCTCGTTACTACTTGAGTGGGTTTTCTACGAGCCGAACCGCAGCTCCGAAAGTCTTTGTTGAGATTAAAACGTTTTTTATGTTTGGGGTGATCGTACGCTCGAGCGGACAGCGGCAACTGTAAAAATGCCAAGTTTCTTACCGGAGGCTGGTTTCTTCATGGAGGCTCGATGAGCTAAGTTTAAAAAGTCCAAAAAAAAGTCCTGTCGTCGTTGCGTCATCACATAGCAGAGTCTAACCCTAACCCTAACCCCTGCAACCCAAAAAAGAGGAAGCGGGTAAAAAACTGGACGGACGGATTACCTGAGTGAAAATGAAGCCATGTTTACTCCCTATTGGCTCAATTCGGGTAAATAATTGTCCATAATTTATCAATATTTTTTAAATGATGCAACAACGGAGGAAGGCAGAAGAAGCATGATGTCCATAACCAGGTGAAAACTGCAGGTTCACCACTTCAAAGCCCAAGTGCAATGTTAAAAACTATACAACATAAGATGAAAACAACACGTCAGAACTGAAAACCTTGAAATCATGGAGTTTTTCCACAGAGGATTAAGGCAACATTTTCCTGGGTTAACATGCATACAGATTTTTATTTTTATTTTTTTTACAAATTAAAATAAGATGGGAAAAAAAGTAGCAAAAACAGCTAGATTACAAGACGAATGTAGAAAACTAAAAACAGGAACATGTCTGCATTGGTCCTTGCCAGGAGTTCAACAGATACAGATTATTAAAGCCACTTAGAGAGGTCATTGCATTAGACTAGCACAGGGGTCACCAACACGGTGCCCGCAGGCTCCC
The DNA here is from genome assembly GCA_038048925.1 of Garcialebias charrua. Lineage (NCBI taxonomy): Eukaryota > Metazoa > Chordata > Actinopteri > Cyprinodontiformes > Rivulidae > Garcialebias > Garcialebias charrua. Next base: position 46,739 of record JBBPBX010016026.1, on the reverse strand, counting down.
GGGTGCCCCCAAGGACCATTTGAGGTGCCCGCGGACCTGTTCTAAAAATAGCACAACTCACTACTAAGCTGCATTTAAATTTTCATTTTATTCAGTTGTTATTCTTTTTTGTTTTTATATACTGTATACAGTATTTTAAAATGTCTATCTTAAAAATATGTTCTTAAAAATATGTTTATTACACATTTTTTTCAATTTACGCTTTGTTATTTCCGAAGAGTTTATCAAACTGGTGCCCTGTGTATGACTCCATACTCACGAAGTAGCTCTCAGTTTCGAAAAGGTTGGTGACCCCTGGACTAGCACTACAGTGGGTATCTAGCTATTTGAAATATAGGAAACAGTTTGTACAAATAAATTATGTAAGCTCTAACCTCTGTAATATCACATGTGGAGTTCCTCAAGGTTCTGTACTTGGACAAAAGTTTTTTATTTTATATGTGAATGACTTGGTAAATGTGTCAGGACTCCTTATATGTATTTTTATAAATAAATGCACTTGATTTAATTTTACAAAAGCAGCGGTAAACATTATGAAGGCATCACCAGAAAAAACGGTTACATCAGATCATCTGGACAGTTTCTGTTTGGGAGAAATGTTTCATCTTTCATCCAAAAGACTTCATCAGTCTGAGGCCTGCCACCAAGATCTGTCTTATAAATAGCACCTCCTTGATGTGTTTGAAGCCAACCTCCTGTTGAGTTCCCACAAACAGGCTTGACACATGCAAAAAAGTGGCAGAACTCAGACTAATCAAGTCTTTTCGATGAAAGACAAAACGTGTCTCCCAAAAAGAAACTGTCCAGATGACATGAGTTGACCGTTTTTTGTGATTTGTTTGCCTGGATGATTGAGCTTTCAAGCTTTTTTTTATGAAGTCATGTTCAGTGATTCTGTGTTAGCCTGCTTCAGACCAGGCTAAAAGTCTGGGTAAATTAAACTACCGTACTTACCGTACTTTTCGGTGTATAAGTCGCAGTTTTTTTTACTAATTTGCATGTCCAGTGACTAACGATATATTTATGGATTTTTTCCCATATTTTTAGACCCATTTTTGGCTCTGATATGACCGTTTTTCATTTTGGCCAAAAATGGTGCAGTACCAATTTCTGCCGCTATGGTCGCTAAATAGCCCTCTAGTCTGTTTACGTGCAGACTGTACTGTAGTGTGAGCAGGAGAACAGACAAGACAACATCGATATCAACATCCGGGAGAGAACGAGCGAGAGAACAAAGAGAGAAAATGCAGCCAAAGAGAAAATCCTATTCTGCAGATTTTAAGCTGCAGGTGATTAAATTTGCAGCAGAACACGGCAACCGAGCAGCGGATTGTCACTTTGGGGTGAGTGAAAAATTGGTCCGCGACTGGAAAATTAAAATACATGCAGGTCTGTTCGCTACTACATGTCTGGTGCTGCGCGTGCACGTTTTGTTTATGTGGTAGCGAAACTATTTAAATTCAGCTGATTTGACCCTTTTTATTAATTTATTAAGAAAAGTTAAACTGAGACACACTTTTACAATAATGTCAGCTAACAAATATATTTTATTAGGTGTTTCTCTTGTTAAATTTGAATGAAACGCAGGGTTTCCGCCCGCTGCCCGCGCACGTATGCGTATTGTTTCATCAGACGTAGCGAATTTTTTTTTAAATCCAGCTCATTTCACAATTACGTTAATTTATTAAGGAAAAGTTCAGCTCAGACACATATTGTTATAATTTTTAGCAAACAAATAATTGTTTTTAAGAGTTAAGGCCCCCTCATAGCTCTGCGTTCGGCCGTACGCCGCACTACGCCGTACGTCCGTACGTACGCAGAGGCACAAGCGTACCATGTACGCGCAACGCTCAAATTTTACTACTGCGTACGCGAGGCGCGTTGTCTCACAATAAACTGCCCGGCGCCAGACTGTTTTGTATGTGACACAAATGTTTTAAATTCCCCTTCTTCATCCCTGATCTGGACTTTTCTTTTGTTTTTTTGCCAAAAGTCAAGTGATCGCTTCCTCCTCCGTTGACTCCATGAGGAAATGAATGAATTTGTCGCGAGCGAATAAAACTTGTGTCCAACGTGGCTGCGCGAGGTTCTGCAAATTTCCTGGTGGGCTGTGGGCTGCAGGACCAGCGCTACCTGTTTTTTTTTTTAATTTTAGAACTTTTTAATAAGATATAACACCGCTGCGCTAAAGCTGTGTGAAGCTGCCGGCTCGCCTTTTTTTCTCTCCCCCCCATGACCTGTCAATCAATTCAGTAGGCATGTCAGCAAATGACCAATCAGCGAACGCTCTGCGCTGTGAATTTGGAGCGAAAACGCGAGAACGAACGCTGAGCTGTGCGGGCGAACGCGCACGCACAGAACGCGCCCGTAGTACGGCGTACAGGCCGTACACAGAGCTATGGGGGGGGGGGGCTTCAATCTTCTTAAAGGTTTGCTGTGCGCTCCTGTGCCAGACATTTGCAGCAGAGCTACAGTGAACACTCGGTCGGACCACATTTCTGGGTTGTCAGTGGTGACGCGTAACGTCAGTAGTGACGCGCTACATCGGTGGTGACATCAGGTGCGACTTATACAGCGACGCAACATATTTATGGATTTTTCCAAACTATTGCCAATAATTGGACTAAGCGACTTATACGGCGGTGCGACTTATAGGCCGAAAAGTACGGTATCTCTGTTTTATTTAGTTTCCTGTGTTTTTACTCTTTTCATGGAAATGACACAAAAGCACAAAACCCAGAAAACATGCTCATCAACTTTAATCAAAATAAAATATGTGACTTAATAACTGGACACTTCTTTGATTGCATATTTGAGATTATAAAACTAATTCATGGGTATGGGGAACAACATGATAGATTATTTTGACAGGTTTCTTACTGCTAAGCTTTTAAAAGATTACATAGACCACACAAGCATGAATGAATAAGTGCTGTTTGCACAAATGTGCAATGAATATTTGCAGAATACGTCAAATTAAAGCGTTCAGCAAATGTTAAACCAAAACCATGTTGGCATGGGAACAGATATTTTAGAGAGGATGCTATGAGAACATGGAAAATGAGAAAAGTTCCTACTCCAAACAGGAACATGACCAAACCAAAACTTTGTAGAAAATATGGTTGGGTTCTAAACCTACATAAAAATAACGGATATATTTTTTTGTTCCATTCATCCATCCATTGTCTTTACCCACTTCTTCCATTTTGGGTTGCGAGGGTCACTGGTGCCCATGTCCAGCCATCACTGTGTGAGAGGCGGGGTACAGCCTGGACAGGTCTCCAGTCCATCACAGGGACACATAGAGACAAACAATTTGTAACAATTTAGAGTTACCAATCAGCCCTAACATGCATGTTTTTGGTCTGTGGGAGGAAACTGCAGCAACTTAATATTAATGTGTTGCTTTTTTATGTTTTTTTGTTGTTGTTATTTCCTGTAATCCACAAGTGGGTGTCGTAGCGCCTGCAGCATCCCAAGTTCCCTTGGCCTTGCTTACACATGTATTAGACAACAGGACACATGGTGGCTGCCTCTCAGAGAGGTCGCTGGAATGGCCCGGGACCTACCAGGGTGGCATGCATGTTCTATGTTGCATGTTCTCTCTGTGCTGCGTGGGCTTTCTCCCACAGACACAAAAACATGCATGTTACTAACTAACTCTAAATTGTTCTTAGTGAGAGTGAGAGAGTGAATAGTTGTTTCGTCTTGTTTGTCTTTATTTGTCTCTGGTGGACTGGAGACCTGTCCAGAGTGTTGAGTCCCCCGCCACTCGCACAGTGACTGCTGGATATGGACACCAGTGACCTCAATGACCTGAAATCAAAGAAGTGGGTAAAGATGATGGATGGATGGATGGATGGATGGATGGATGGATGGATGGATGGCTGTGAAGGATGCATGTATGGATGATTATCGTACCATACCATTTTATTTATAGTGCACTTAAAACAGTGACAAGACGAACCAAAGTGCTGTACAAACAAACAAACAAACAAACAACAGGCAACACATAGAAAACAAACAAAATGAAGTAAAAAAACAGAATAGACATAATGAATGGATGGAACATGGATGGATGGATGGATGATGGATGGATGGATGGATGGATGATGGATGGATGGATGCATGGCTGGACAGATGGATGCATGGCTGGACAGATGGATGCATGGATGGGATGATGGATGGATGGATGGATGATGGATGGATGGATGCATGGCTGGACAGATGGATGCATGGATGGGATGATGGATGGATGGATGGATGATGGATGGATGGATGCATGGCTGGACAGATGGATGCATGGATGGGATGATGGATGGATGCATAGATGTGATGGAAGCGTGGATGCATGGATGTGATGGATGGATGGATGGATGGGATAAGATGGATGGGATGGATGGATGATGGATGGATGGATGCATGGCTGGACAGATGGATGCATGGATGGGATGATGGATGGATGCATAGATGTGATGGAAGCGTGGATGCATGGATGTGATGGATGGATGGATGGATGGGATAAGATGGATGGGATGGATAGATAGATGCATGGATGCATGGATGAACAGATGGATGTGATGTATAGATAGATGATAGACAGACGGACGGACGGACGGACGGACGGACGGACGGACGGACGGACGGACGGACGGACGGACGGACGGACGGACGGACGGACGGACGGACGGACGGACGGACGGANCAAAAGAACAGCCCTGCTCCATTGGGGGTTATGTTTGGTTTCTTGGATCCGTCTGTGATTGATGTTCTTCTTGCTCAGTCTGTAAGTTTTGGTGGGTGACCCTCTCCTGGCAGGTAGGTTTGTGGTGGGGTTGTCTTCTGAATCCACTTTCTAATAATGGATTTAATAGTGCTCTGTGGTATGTTAAGGGTTTTAGATGTTTTATAACCCAACCCTGGTATACAGTATGTTCCTCTACAACGTTGTCTCTGATCTGTGTGGAGAGTTCCTTGATCTTCATGCTGTCTTTTGCTTTTAGGTACCTCACACTATTCAGACGTGCTGCTCTGGTGGCTGTCAAGTGCAAATGACGCAGACTGCCCCAATCCTTATTAACCATTTTTGGCTTCTGAAGTATTACAGGTAGTCCCCGATTTACGAGCGCTCTGATCTGCGAGGTTCCAGACATACGAGCTGCGAATTTTTGGAAAAAACGAAAAAAATACTGAGTTTTCATGTGTTTTTTCACCACAGTTAGTTAGATAAGCATATGAACACACAGGCAGTACACACACAGGCAATCTTCACCAGCACATATGAACACACGTTTCCGATCATTTTTATGCACTCATAAGCAGTTTTTGGATGAAAATAGAGTGTTTGTAGTCGCGCTAGCGAAAACCGTTCCAATTTACGAGCGAAATTCCGGATTTACGAGAGAAATGGCGGCCGTTCCAAATTACGAGATTTCCGGTTTACGAGCGCCTCGTTGTAACGGATCTCGCTCGTAAATCGGGGACTACCTGTAGTTGGATATTCAAAACAACACAAATCTTTTATGCACACGTCCATTTTAATTTTTAGCTGTTTTTATTAACCACAACAATATATTTTTCAACCATTTAAAATACTTTTTTTTCAAATGAACCTCATTATTTGAGTATTTTACAGTACATTTAATGCTACATAACAAATAGAAAATCCATATACAGTAATGTCTAGATCGAAAGACAAAAAAACAAAAAAAATACAAAGTGAGATAAACTTTGCAACCCTTCGAACGCTTTTTAAAATAAGTAAATAATTAGATAGATTGATAGATAGATAGATAGATGGATAGATAGATAGATAGATAGATGGATAGATAGATAGATAGATAGATAGATAGATAGATAGACGGACGGACGGACGGACGGACGGACGGACGGACGGACGGACGGACGGACGGACGGACGGACGGACGGACGGACGGACGGACGGACGGACGGACGGACGGACGGACGGACGGACGGACGGACGGACGGAAAGACAGACAGACAGACAGACAGACAGACAGACAGACAGACAGACAGACAGACAGACAGACAGACAGACAGACAGTTTCTCTGATAATCAGTGATCATTTGTTTCCTCTGTTTATGGAAGAATCCTCCAATAAACAGGACTCTCAAACTGGCTTTTTAAAACGAGTCTAAGTCTATTTATCCATCTGTTATCGATTTTCTTTATCCGATTTTCTATTCTGGGTTGCGGGGGCAGCTGGTGGCTAACTCCTGCAGTCACTGTGCGAGAGACAGGGGACACCCAGGACATGTCTCCAGTCCATCACAGGGACACATAGACATCCCTTCCGTCACACCTAGAGACAACCATTCAGCCCAACATGCATGTTTCTGCTCTGTGGGAGGAAATCCATGTACCTGGAAAAAAACACACGTGCACAAAGAGGACATGTAACCTCCACCCAGAAAGAATTAAAGAAACATGAGTAAAGATATACAGTGCTGAGACGCGCATTAGAGTAAAGTGTTGGGAGGGTTAAAATTGTTTGTTTGGTCCAACTGGCTGCCGTTGCTTCTCCCTTGGGCCTATTCAACATACTTTCCTCTCAAAGAAAACAGAAAGGCCCAATTAGTGCTGTGTGAACGTAACGCTTGAGAGTACGCACAAAACAGAGATGCTCTGAAGTCTAACACTCTAACGTCGTTCGTTCTCGGACATCAAAAAACACACGAAGGGAGCGTTACCGCTGTCAACAAGCGAGCATGGGATGTGGAACCGTGGTTTTTTGATTCTCAATACGTCAAGGTTGGGGTGTATTCTAGCAGAGAGTGAGGAGGGAAGGATGGGGAGCTAGAAGGAATGGGGGGGTGGGGGGTGTCATTCTCCATCCTCTTCTCTCCAGAGAATCCCATCATGAAAGCACAAAGAGCTCAGAGACTTCCACTGAAACCCTTTTTATCCCATGAGCCAAACACTGGGGCAACAGCGCCCCCTAGCACACCACAATGGATACTACATGTTGTTCTTCCTCCCATACAGCCTGACCTGTCCTGTTTAAAATGTTGTTGGGGGGCAAAGACTTCTATTGCGATCCAACAACGCGATGGTCCAAACCGAACCATAAAACCTCCATAAGGGGTGCTGAAAGCGCCAGTCGTCGCTCTGTGTGGGAAACTCTTAATGGGCTCCGCAGCTATACGCAAAAAATCAAAGTAACAACAGTTTGTCCTTTTTTCTTTAGTCCTTTTTACTGCGCTCGCTTTTAATTCCCCTCAAGAGCCAGTAATACTGGCATGGTGTCGTGTGAGTGAGAGAGAAATTAAGAGAGACTGGATTTTTTTCTTTCCCCGCAAAGTGGCATAGCAAAAGACACACTGGAGTGTCTATAGGCTTCCACTGTACCTCATTTAAATAAGCGCCAACGCCGATTTTTCGAACAAAATACGCTACTAGTGTAATAACAATGAAGTAAGACCCTGTGAAAACTCGCAGCCTGCAGCAAGTATTTAAACTATCATTTAAAGAGAGCTGATCTGTAATTCAGAGAGGATATGGTATCAGACGGCGTGCTTGTCATTCCCAGCCGTAATCTCCACGACACTGAGAAACACACTGTCTGCTGGCAGCGCCAAAGAGAGGGGGAAGAATACTGAGGAGGGGAGGAAGGGAGGGAGGCAGGGTTTTAAGTACATGTTTTCCTTCTCCTCTGCGTGCCGTCGGTTTGTCTGCTATCGGTGGCAAAAATCTGAATGGGTTTTTTTCCCAATCAGATTGGGAGAAAGAAGGTAAAATGAAAACATTGGCGTGAACAAAGAAAACGGTAAAGACCGTTTTATTAGGGCAGCTTCACCAAAATGACGGTTCTCGTCTTAGCAAACTTGCAAGAGTTTATTTGAACTGGTTGGTGTGGTGTGGATCCAGTTTTTAATTATAGTCCACAGCGGAGTTGTTCATGTCAGTCTGGTTTGTCCAATCAGAAGCAGCGTAGATGAGTTTGACATGGTCCTGTTGGAATGTGTCGAAGTTTTAACTGTGTGGCTGATGAAGTTGAGAAATTTAGGTGTTGATCTCTTTCTTTGTTCTTGATAACGCGCCAGTACCATAGTATGATGCTACCACCGCCATGCTTGATAGTTGGTACAAGCCTCAAATTGACTCCTCCAAAACTTCTTGTCAAGATCTAAAAAAGTTTTTTTTTTTTTTTTTTAAGTCATGGCTCAGACGTTCTGAGTAAAAAAAACGAACGCATCATAATAAATACAGGTTTTGCCATCAATAAACACAACTTTGGGCTAACAACCAGTGTTTTCAGGTTAATTAAACAATTATCACGGTCTGAAAAAACACTTCCTGTGGCTCTGAGTGGTTGTGAATGACTAAGAATGGCCTCACCTGACAGGTTTGTGATGTGAGCACACTCGAGGACACATTGGGTTTTGGTTAGACGTGTGGTCTGGACAGGAAAGAGGCATGGGGCCACCACGCTCAGCAGGACACGGACCTCAGGCACTTCACACCACACACACACACTGATTCACGCTCGCTGCCGGGGCATCCTAACCCTATCCTGTTGCAGTAAGGGGTCGGAATCGGCCCGACGCACACAGAATCACAGTCATCATCCCGGTCAAACGCACACACAGCTGGCGGAAAGTGGCCGTAACATGCTGCCCGGCAGCTCAAGCTGGGGGGCTCTGAGGCCTGCCTGAGCCATCCATCAGAGCCAAAAACACACACACCCAAGACATGAGCGGCAGATCACACACACAGTGAAGACGACGTCCTCACAAACACAAGTCGCTCAGACAAAAGGAACACGCAACGTCACGGAACAGCGGCTGTCAAAGAGGAAACCTCCACATGAACTGAATCTAACGAGGCGATATGATCGGCCTCGGCACGTGAAAAGGTTTAACTTTATCAGTGTTCTTTCAGAGGATCCAAAACTATTTACCACAAAACCTTTAAGAACAACTAAATATTCTACCCAACTGTTACATCTTGTTGGAAGCAGCAAAATGTGCCATATTTTCCAGCGTATAAGTCGCTCCGGAGTATAAGTCGCATTTATTATGCTTTTATTTAATGGTCAAAACAGCTTCATTTTGCCTGGGTGGCACGGCGCCATGCATCCATTCATCCATCGCGGCCAGAGCCGCTAGCTCTGCAGCGTTCCTCCATCTGCACCAGTTGAGTGAAGCAAGCGTGCACTGGAGGACTCGCTGTTGCAGTTTTTCAAAATTTAAAGCATCAGTCAAAAATTGCATTATGAATATGATTTTAAAAAACTATATGTAGCTTAGGCCTATAATTCATAGGACTGAGAAATCTATGCAAAAAAACCTGCGACTTATACACCAGAAAATACGGTACTTAAAGAAAAGTCTGTTTACCGTAATAAAGCAGTGTTTTTCAACGAGGGGGGCCTCCAGGGGGTGCTAAGGGCCCCCAGAAAGCTGGAAAGAAGATGTTTTTTTTTTTTAAGCAAAAATAAAAAATAGTAATAATAATTTACAAAAAAATGCTCACTAGAGCGATCTGTATCTGTCATTTCCAGATAAACACGTTTGAGAGAGAAGTTATATTTCTTTTGTTTTTTTCTTCTGGTCAACAGTTTGTTAAAAAGTTGTTGTTTTTTCAGTGGGAGTGTTTAAAACGTGTTAGTTAACATTTTTATGGTCAGCAGCTCTAATAATTAATTGAATATAGTGAATAAAAGTTAAAACGTTCTAAAAGTTGATGTTTCTTTACATGTATTGTTTGTGGGTTTGCGAGAGGGGCCTTGGCCATAAGCTAAGACTGTTTGGGGGCCATGGCATGGAAAAGTTTGGGAACCCCTGTAATAGAGCACCAATTTATTTCAGCTTTCATGTCCAAGCAACTAATGTTGAATCTCTTTGTTGATGTAAAAACACTATTTCATCCCTGTTGCATAGTATTTTTTTAAATATAGATTAAGCTTTTGACAAAAACAAAAGTGTTTTGTTACAGTAAGAGGGTGCCAAAAGATTCCAATGCAGATTGTTTTTGCAAGGGGTTCTCTTGGCTCATCCCTTGAGTTAGATGCTGTCTTATTCTCTGCCTCCATAAAAAGCAAGTACCGTATTTTTCGGAGTATAGGTCGCACCGTAGTATAGGTCGCATTGTCCAATTATCACCAATAGATTGGAAAAATCCCTAAATAGGTCGCACCGGAGTATAGGTCGCATTGTCCAATTATCACCAATAGATTGGAAAAATCCCTAGATAGGTCGCACCTACGTTTAGCTCTGCTGCAAATGTCTGCCACAGGAGCGCACAGCAAGGCTTTTAAGAAGATTAACACTTAAAAACAATTATTTGTTTGATAAAAATTATAGCAAATATGTGTCTGAGCTGAACTTTTCCTTAATAAATGAACGTAATTGTGAAATGAGCTGGATTTTAAAATTTGTTTTGCCGAAAGTGATAAAAAGCCATAGGTCGCACCTGAGTATATTGCAGGCCATGAAAAAATGATAAAAAGGTGCGACCTATACTCCAAAAAATACGGTAACTGTGTATGCCTGTTTGTGTGCGAGCAAGTACTCGTTTGATGGGCATCCACAAATGCAGAGCCTTTGAGGTCAACTTGATTCAAGATGTCCACCACAGGTAATCAACGTGGGCAAACACAGACAGTCGATTACATGGATGTTGTGCTCAAGTTTGGTGCACCAGTAGCCGAGAGTTGTCCACACATAATTTGATAGCAAAGATATTGTGTTTGTTCGAAACTTTGTCATGCAAGACGGCGGGAAATATGTGTTCCTTCAAAGAATGCTATTCATTGTCCATGAATGTGTAGGTTCAAGTTCAGTGGCTGAGCAAATAAACCACAACAGTTTTCAACAAGTGGCAAGACGACAAGACTAGAAGAAAATCTGACAATGTCTAAAAATAACTGAAAGAACTTCAAAATCCTCCAGAAGTTGTAATCAAGACCATTAAAAACACACAAGATTGTAAGAACGTTAGGTGCCTTGGAAGTTAAGGTATACTTAAACAAAAAGGTGGATTTAGGGGACTAACACATTGCACGGAACTGTAAACTGTGGTAAGAGCAGTTGTCCTCCATTGCAAGAATCGGGGGTTCGATTCCACCAGCCATCATATGCTGAAGTGACCCTGGGCAAGACACTGAACCAGTGGTGTAGTCTACATTTTTGTAGTGGGTATACCGCGGTGAAGTTAGTTTTACGTTGGACGCTGGACACCGTTGAAGCAACGGAATGCGAACGTCCAACATCCAAACTAACTTTACCGCTGTCGGTATGTATGCTGTGCGTAGAAACCAAAGTACACTGGTTAGCACAATGTAATCGTCAATTTATTTAGGTTTTTAAGCATATTGAACATTTCCAAATTTCTCTGATGCTTATAATTGAATAAATGAACAACAAACTCGGTACAACAGTTGGCTTTGTATTAAAAACGTTGTAGAATTTATAAAACAGTATCAAAGCAAAACATGTTCATACAAAATTATGCAATAATTCGCTTGATAAGCAAATGTAATAAACAAGCGCTGCATACAGATAGATTGTTACAGAAGAGTTTAACTGCCATTTAACGTATTAATGACACATGCCTAATGATACGTCATGTATCATTGGACACTTTTTTAAGTGTTTATATTGAAAATGTTAAGCTTTTCTAGTGGGTATATGCCATACATCCGTGTATTGCGTAGACTACACCACTGCACTGAACCCTTCATTGCCTCCGATTAGGGATGCGCGATATAAATGGTACACGGTAGAAACGATAGAAATTTAGCCTACGATAGAGATCTGTCTTCTACCGGCTAACCGCAGAAAATCACAGTTGTCAGATTTAAAGGTTCAGTATGCAGTTTCTGTAGAACTGCAGCAGTTAGAAATATTTTCAACAGGCAAAGCATTCTGATCCCTCCCCCTCAGAGCCATATGTGGCTCTGCCCCCTTGTGGTCTGTTGAATTTCAAATTCAAGCTCTGTTTTTATTGGCTGATTCAAATTCAAGCTCTGTTTTTATTGGCTGGTTACAAACTCTGTTTTTATTGGCTGGAAAATGGCGGGTCACCTTTTCTTTTTAGAAATGCTTATTTACCACCTGGAGAAGCAAGGGGACAATATTTTTTTTAATTTTTTTTCAGAGATTACCTGGCTAACATCAGTCTGTCAGGAGGTAGTGACAGAGTGAAGAAATATGTTCATAAAAAAAGCTACATACTGCAGCTTTAATCTTTACTTTTTTTAGTTTTTTTTTAGTTTTATTATTTTTTACATTTTTGGGCTCTAGTGGCCTTTATTGTAGAGGATGAGGGTGAAACGGGTAGAGAGGGGAGAGACATTGCGGAAATAGCTCGTCGGGACCGGGACACGAACCTGCGACGCCCGCAGCGAGGCCCAGCCTCAGAACATGTGCCGCGCGCTTATCCCCCACACCAAAGCGGCGGCACACTTTTTTTAGTTTAAAACTGTGCATAAGTGGTGTTGAAGTGTACAATCAGAGTTGTCAGAGTTAATCGTTACTTTTTTTTGTGTTGAAAACTGTGCGTAAGTCTTTTCTTCGAGTGCTAAGTAGCGAAGCTATAAGCTAACTACGTCCGGCTTGCCGTAGTGTTGCCATATTCGGATGCATGCGCAAAACGCTGTGTTCTGTTGAATTTTTTTTTTTTTTCGAAAGTTAAAGTAAGCGTTGGTCAGCTTTAGAGAAACCTGCCCTCTGATCTGTGAACAGAACGCTGTGTTGTGTGATTTTACTGCGAGACCCTCTGGTCAAAGCCACAGAGGAAACTGGTTGCCTTGTCAGCTCTCCTTAAAGCTGAAGGAGACGCCCTCTAGAGGGTTGGAGGGTGAAGTGTTTTCAGTGTAAAATGCTGCTCTGTTACTGTTCATTTCTTAAGTGACAATATTGGAAACTGTTAAGAGTTAACAACATATTCTTTAGTTTAAAACTTATGGCTAAAACTACACAAGATATATTTTTCACTGTTTTTCACTACAAGAAAGAAGCAGTGCTTGAGTTGTTAATTATTTAAAAACTCTCTGGACCTAGTAGTGAAATTTTCTTAATAGAGATTATTTTGTGGTGTAGCAGTTTTCAAAATAAATTATAGCAAAAGGACACCCTATGCTTTTTTTTATTTATTTCTATTGCAAGTTTTATACCAAAACCGTATCGCGATATATATCATTATCGCCACCCTTCACAATACATATAGTGATATGAATTTTATGCCATATCGCACATTCCTACCTCCGATGTGTGTCCCATCAATTTCATGTGATAAATCACTGATTAGTCTTTGTATAGATCTAGTAGAGTGCTGTATGGATGGGTAAATGAGGGCACAGATTGTAGCATAAAGCACTTTGACTATCTTGACAAGATAGAAAAGCACTATATAAGTACAGTCCATTTACTTTATCATGCAGTATTTCACTAACACTTCGTATTGTGAAAGATTCAAACTCCTACTACCTCTGTCTACATCTCCCTCGTTCTCAACAGGCCTCGCCCTTCGGGGCCCTCAGAACCTTTAGCCGGGCAGATTGATGGCGGTATGGCTCTCATTTGGAGGAAAGCGAACAGTTTAAGGGCTGCTGCTGTATTTTAAATGCCTCCGGAGTTAGGGAGACTGATGAGCCGGGCGGGCGGCGAGAGGCGGCAGAGACCCTCCTTCCTTCCTCGCCGCTATAAGCCCATGCAAGCAGAGGAGCATGAGAGGGAAGCGGAGAGAATAAATCTGCGTGGCGACGGGAATCGATCGTCTCTCCCTCCTTCTGTCGGTGCTATCTCATCTGCTGGGGCCGAGAGAAGCCGAGCGGTTTAAACGATCCTGACCTTGTCCGACATAAATAGTCAGAAAAGTCCACAGAGCAGATAGCTTTGTGTAAGGCAGGGGGGGGGAGAGAGGAGCGAGGGGAACGCATTGAGATAAGAAGGGTAGGGAGGAATGAGATAATGCCCTAGCGTTACTACATCAGAGTCCATGTCGCTCGCGCACACAAAATGTCACCGTGGGAAACAACCTCGACCTCACTTCCTGTCTTCATCACATCTCTTCCTCCGCTTGTAATAAAAGCAGCGGGGCTGAGAGTAAAGAAGAGATGAGGAGGCGTGAAAAGTCTCTCCTCTTTGAAGCTCTCATCCCTCTTTCGGTGATTACCTCGGCGAAGGAAGGAGCGACGGGTGGAAGTCAATTGGCTCCCCTGAACCCCCCATTCTGCTCTCCTGAGGAAGACGTTACGAAGTAAGAAAGGAGCGCTTTGTGCGTCTTTTCTTTCCGAGTGTAATGCCGCTGTACCTGACAGTGGCACTGCCCCGGGTAAAGGCACAAATCTCTGCCTCCATTGTCGCCTGTTCCTCTAATCATTTTCCGCCCGTCGTGCCACAATGGAGGAGGGCGATAACGCTAACGAGGTGAAGCTAATACAGAGCCGAGGCGAGGCCCCTGAACGGTGTTCACACACGCACTTTGATATGCAGACGTACCCGCTGCTGACACACACGCTTTCTATTTTCTTCTTTACTTTCACTGGAATGACAACTGTCAAATCAGCTACCCATAAAACAAATTAATGACTGAAGAATGAGACGGAAAGAAGCTGTTGAAGGTTTGGACACAAAGGAAGCTCACAGAAGTGACATCACGTCATTTTTTGGGGGGGTTGTTTAGAAGATTTGAGTTTTGCTTTCATGTTTTTTTTTTTTTGTGGGCCTTTTGTTCTTAGTTCAATTCAATTCAAAATTACTTTATTAATCCCAAAAGGAAATTAAGCGTTGCCGTAGCTCATCCTGGTTTCATTCTAAAGTTATAATAATAATAATAATAACGAATTTGATTTATAACGCACTTTTCATTAACAAAAATCTCAAAGTGCTACAAAGTGCATCTAAAATCAAAGATCAAATAAAAACAAGTGATAATTAAAAACAATGATAATATCAACTAAGATCAAAGATAAAATCATGTGGAGGCAGAGTAGGCTTGCTTAAAAAGAAAGGTCTTTAAGCCTTGTTTAAAGTCAACCAGTGACTGTGGAGCTCTCAGGTAGTCAGGGAGGGAGTTCCATAGGCGGGGGGCAGCCACACAGAATGCCCGGTCTCCCATGGTCCTTAATTTGGTTTGTGGAATGTGAAGTAGATTACTGTTCTGTGATCGTAGAGACCGGGTGGATGAATATGGTGCAAGAATGTCCTTTAGATAGTCTGGTGAAGTTCCGTGTAAGCATTGATGTGTAATGAGAGCAGTTTTGTACTGAATTCTGTAGGTGACAGGAAGCCAATGGAGGTTATGGAGAATGGGTGTAATATGTTCAAATTTACGAACTCTCAACAAGATCCTTGCTGCACTGTTTTGAATATATTGAAGTTTCTGAAGGTTTTTGCCAGGGATTCCAATAAACAGGGAGTTGCAGTAGTCGAGCCTGGAGGAGACAAAGGCATGGACGAGTTTCTCAGCATCAGAAAAAGTTAGAGATGGGCGAAGTCTGGAGATGTTTCGAAGATGGAAGAAGCAGGTTTTAAACAGATGCTTAATGTGATTTTCAAATGTAAGATGAGAGTCCATTTTTATTCCAAGATTTGTAACAGAGGTGGAGAGGGGGATGTCTTGTCCAGAAAAGGAAATTGTTGTTATAGTTGATGTTTGTATCTGGTGAGGGGTGCCAATCAGTATGGCCTCAGTCTTGGAGCAGTTTAATTGAAGAAAGTTCTGATTCATCCATGCCCTTATTTCCTCCAGGCAGGTAGAGAGGGCAGTGAGTGAAGATGGAGATGGGAGAT